>CAJQZP010001583.1:0-21916 GCA_907164705.1 Parnassius apollo
TCGGGCCAGTCGGGATCAAATCAAGTACGAAATAAAAGCTATGGTGGATCGTGTGAATACCACACTATAAGCAGTCTCTGAATAGGGCGATGCTAATCTTATGAAATTCAACGCCTGCAAAACACAAGCGTGTCTCTTCACTGCAAAAAAGGAGCCAGCTCACTTTGGCTCCTACTTTCTGAAATGTATCACTGGAATACATCGACCGCCTCCAGTTGCTGGGGGTTGAGATATCCTCAAATCTGAAATTCGGGCGGTTCATTCAGTCCACGTTCAAAGCAGCTGCAAGGAACCTAGGAGTACTTGCGAAGGTGTGGCGATACTTCACGCTGGCAGCTGCTTACTTTATATAAAGCGCAAGTCCGGTCGTGCATGGAGTATTGCTGCCATATGTGGGCCGGTGCTGCAAAATGCCTCCTAGCAACTTTGGACTCAATGGAAAGGCGTGCTAAGATGCTTATTTGTAACCCAAATTTGGTTAAAACCAATCTTACCAACCTCGAACACAGACGCAAAGTAGCCAGCCTTTCGGTCTTCTACAGGATGCATTTCGGAGAGTGTGCGCAGGCAATGCATAATGTAATTCCTTCCTCTCCCTTCGACCATCGGAAAACCAGACGTTCGGCCAGTCTCCACCCTTTCGTTTTTGACTTACCACACATTCGAACCAAACGGTTTGCTACGTCGCTCATCATGCGTACAGCAAAGGAGTGGAATAAGTTGCCAGCATCTGTATTTCCATCCAATTACAGTGTTGTGTGCAGGTGTTCAAGGTAAGAGTGAATAGATTTTTGTTAAGTCAGAGCGCTTCACATACTTAGGCTACATCTTACCATCAGGTGGGATTTCAGCTTAGAATAATAATAAGAAAAAAAATAAAATAAAAAAAACTCCAAAAATAATTTTCATCAAAGAGCGAGTATAAAATGAAGAAAAAGTGCTTCGAGAAACTTATATTACGCGAGAGAAGTTCGCCATCTTAGCACGCCCCTGTTTCTTACAGTTCGTTAAACTTCACGTGCCATGTTACAAAATATTCTTACAAGTGTCATGTTTCAGTTCCGGAGACGAATTTCCGCCTGATTCAGAACAAGACTGACGATGATACTGTGAACGTCATATGTGCTGCGGACGGAGCGTTTCCTGCACCAAACCTCACGCTAGCCACACCTGAGAGGTACATTACTAACGTTTTATTCTTTTGTAGTGTAGTTTGAACATCACAATACCATCTTGGCTTGGCTTGGTAGTTCGAAAAGTATTTTTATCAAAATAGAAACAAAATTACAATAACAATTATGATTGTAATGTAAAAGTATGCAACTAATTAGTTTTAACGTCTCTAGGTCGTATAAAATCGAAGACGTGTGCTCTAAACAGCAATTGGCTAAAAACTTGTCTATAACAAGGCAACTGCACCTTATCGCTAACCAATCGGCCTACATCGCTAGACTCATGCTTTCTTGAAATTACTTACTTTATTGCGTTGATTACGTAAGTAGCAACTACACAGATGCAAATGCGGTTTCAAGTCCAAAATGCAAGCGGAAAAAATACGGAATAACGTATTTTTTTTTTTCAAATAACACAACATCGCTAGCAGCCCGGTAATGCTGTACATAGTCTATTTTACTTTGAGGAATATTTGGCACAAATGCCGCACTTGTCATACGAATAGGAGATCGCGCTGCTAGACTGTACAAACTGACCTCTACTCGATCTTGTACCTCAACTGGTATAATAAATTCGGAAACAAAACTGTTAATAAATAAAAATAGAAAAATAATAAAAAATCTTTATTGGTCAAACAAAGATCCAAAGTAGATACAATAGAAGCTCAATATCTATGTTAGTACTTAAGAGGATAGAGTAAGTCAGCTCAAATTCTAATTTCGCCCCCACTTCCCCGTGCGTCGTATGCTATGTACCGATATGTTTGCAATCACTAATACTGTAAGTAGAAAGGTCGTTAGACACTTATTTCATTAGGTTTATCATATTTATGCCTGTTTCTTAACGCCAAGCCAGCCGCTTCTTATTTTTATCACGGTTATTTCCCATTTTAATTTTACGTCGTACTGTTGCGTAATGTATATTCCGATCGTAAGCGACACAACTTCTCCCTTCAAAAGCCTAAGCGATACTAACGGGGCGACTGGAATCAAGCTCAAGACGCCGATAGTTTAGGTAATTTCTTTTTACAGTGAAAATAATGGTATTTAAAAAAAAGTAAATAACATAAGCACTGCTTTATATTTAGTTCAGTTAGTATGCAAAGTTTCATGATCTTATTTAAAGTATTTTATGAATAACAGCGGTTTATTGTTTATTTTGGAGGTAACTTTGGATTTTTTTTCTATCGAGAAAATTTTACGAAATCGTGTTTTCGTCTAACATAATCATTAACATTAATCCTCAACTTTACCATATATTTATTTCAAAATTAATGCTGCAATATTTTCGGCATAACGAAGGATCTTGCTAAGCCATTTGACATTATATTTCCCCTTAATACTCGCAACTAAGAAGGTGCGAGTTATAGCACACATATATGAGCTAAAAGTGGACAGTCCCCATTTTCAGCAATGCTTTTCAGAGTGATATTAAAAAGCCTTCACATTTTCAATAACAAAATATTAAAAAAAAAGAATACTGCTATGCTATTACTTGTTTCATGTTTTAGTTGCCTGTTATTAGTGTTGAAATTTGTTAATAATACCGGAAAAAAGGCATTGTCAGGCATTCTTTGGGGATTCCTACGTTCAGCAGTGGTCTTCATTAATTTAGCTTTGACAGGCTGTCATGACAAATGAATAATGAAATGTTAATACTCATCATCATCATCATCATCATCAACATTGGCCCGTAAAAGTTTTCAGCTGGTGATGGGCCTCTCCCGTTGATTATTTGTAGATTTAGCTTAATTGCCACCCTCAGGGTCACACGTTTCGCATCTATGTTACTAAGCTAATCATAGGTAAAGTATCTATGTAATCTAAACAAAAGTAAAGTAGTTTGTTGCATTAAGATTAATAATCAGTAAAAGCGCCCATTAAATCCGTACCGCATTTGCATCGGTTGGGCATACTGAGAATAAGGTAATTAATATCCTATGGAGGAATATTGTCCCAGGTCCTGCTGAGATGCATAAAGAGTCGTACTTCTGTAACCATTATCTCAAGAAAGCTCTCAAAGCTCTTCTTTGAAGCATATTCCAAGCATTTTCTATGGAATTTAAATCTAGAGATTACGCTGGCCACTCTAGGAACATCACATCATGTTTGTACAACCAGACTGAACCGACATTGTCGTGCATAAGGAAGAAATTTTGACCCAAGCGTGTCCAATATGGCAAGACTATTAGTTCTAGCACCTAATTACAGTATTTTTAGCCACCATAGTGTTCTGTATCCAAACGAAGTCTGCTCTTTCACCAAAACGAATTCTTACCACTATATAATTGTGCCACATTGGTATGGATGAACTTATTGAGAGTGTTGAGGCCGGACAGTATGACCAGAAACTTTCCTCAGAGTACGTGTGAGTACAATTAGGATGAAAACCAAACCGGGATTCATCGGTGAAAAGCACCAACGACCAATGATGGGATTCCAAGTTCACATGTTCTTCAGCCCATTGCAGTTTTCGTCCAATATTTCTTCTACTTAGAGCTGGAACCCTAAGTGGTCTACGACCATGAAGGTTGGTTTCGTGCAGTCTCCTCCTCACAATTTGATCACTCACAAGCACCTGGTGTTCAGCCTTTGGACAATTGCTTCGCTCTATTATATATATTGTTGCCTTCTCGCAGCAATTTGCAAAAAATGGCTTATCTGGCTGTAGTAATGCGGCTTGGTCCTGGGTCTCTCCACCACCACCGCCGTGGCATGATAGTGTGATCACAACCTCGAAATCACATTTTGTCTGGTGCCTAGTGCCAGTTGAAAAGTACTAGCCTGAAGAATTCCTACAGCTCTTCTCGAGTTAAACGTCGACGTTGCATTGCAATATAATGTCAAATTGTCACAATCTACCCAAGTCGATTTCGATTTTTATTGCATTGTAAAGAAGCATTTTAAGATCAAACATTTATTCATTAATTTAATATCATATGTATATAGCAAAAATAATCTGGCGCTATACCAGAATTACCTGAATGCCTGGTAAGTATGACTACCGGGGAAGGTAGGAAAATAGATTCAGTTTCATGTCATTGCATTGCTCTAGTCTAGCTTTAGCCCAGAGTAATATGAATGATTAATTTAGTTTATTTCTGTAGTATTAAATTTTGGTAGATATTATTTGTGTGTGTGTGTGTGTGTGTGTGTGTGTGTGTGTGTGTGTGTGTATGTGCGTGTCTCGTGCGTGCGTGTATGTGCGTGTGCGTGCGTGCGTGCGTGCGTGCGTGCGTGCGTTGCGTGCGTGCGTGCGTGCGTGCGTGCGTCGTGCGTGAGTGCGTGCGTGCGTGCGTGCGTGCGTGCGTGCGTGCGTGCGTGCGTGCGTGCGTGCGTGCGTGCGTGCGTGCGTGCGTGTGTGTGTGTGTGTGTGTATGTGTGTGTGTGTTTTTATTTTTCATTTTGTCAAATATTTAAGTTTTCAGTAAAATCGATTCAGTTTGTTAGTTTTTTTTTTAATTTAATTTTTTTACCAATAGGCAGTTCATACTGAGAGTAAAAATATAAATCACACTCTACATAATGCTACATATTATATTCATATTAAAACATCTATATGTTTTATTGAAAGGAGACTGGATGGAGTTTCTCACGAATTGAAACTGGTGAACGGCAGATACTCGGCGGTAGCTTCGGTTACGTTGCTCGACGCTGACCTTCCTTCACCTGCGGAGTTTATTTGCACTCTCCGAATACCTTTAGCAAAATACGCAGTAAGGAAAGAAGCAATTTACTATCCGGGTAAGAATTTCCTTTTAATATTCTTCCTACAATCCTACTATAGAAAAGAATAGAATAGATAATTTAATAGTTAGGAGATTTGATGTGAGCTTAATCGCAAGCAGACTTTTGCTCTTGTCTAATATACATTTATATACAGGCTTGAAGTAGATTTTTATTCGTAAAAGTGTTGTTATTTTACGAGTATGTATAAAATATCTAGAATGTTCATGCTCATACAGATAGATATATGAGGAAACTGTGAATTCATCGGAAAGTCCATGCCGTACGTGCATAATAGACATAGACATAGACATGCATTTATTCAGCAACTTACACTTCATACAGTTTTGATACAGAAAAAAAAAAAATAATACATAAAAACATCAAAGATAAAAGTAAATAACAAAAAACAGTCATAAAATGATCCAAATGCATGAGTGATGTGATGCTGAAAAGGGCACTGACTCAACATAATGCTATCGCAGGATTGCGGTAGCGTTGGTTTTCAGCAATGCCCATTGAGGTTGGACTCGCCTGCGAGGAATAGTATGTTCGCTTTATTTCTATTTTCGAGAAAGATATTATCAAAATAATAAAATAAAATAATGGTAATGAAAAAGGATGGGAACTTTATTTATGCAGTAGGTATATATAAATGTATATAATAAATAATATAATGAGAATTTACAATAAAACAATATAGATATTTATATTATACTATGAAAATATAATATAATGCAGCTATTTTATCCGCCCTAAATGTTAACGTGACAAAAATATTCTTTTACTTTTACCTTGAAAAGGCTGATGGTATTTAGTTGGCGGAATAGGTGGGGGCAAGTTGTTCCAGCATTTAGTAGCTGCATATCGGAAACTACCACGGAATGCTGCCGTTGTGTGTTTTGGTATTGAAAGGACATTTGATTTTGTTCGAATGTCCTTAAAATTACCGTCCTTGCGCCATTTTAGTTTTTCTAATAGATACCGGGCTTTTTGTTTTGAAAGACACCGAACAGTAGTGTTGCTAAATGTAGTTCTCTTAACTTGGGACATTCTTAATAACTTTGATTTATTTAAATAGGGACTGACCTGCGTTCGTGGGGGAATGTGGTGTATATACCTGGCACAACATTTTGGATCCTCTGAATTATTCGGTCAGTTTTCGAAAGTAGCCTTGGTCCATATACCGTATCGGCATAGTTTAGCCTGGAGAGTACAAGGGAGTTGCAAAGCTTAATGCGCAGATCTTCACTCAAAAAGTCACCTATTCGGTATAATACTTTTAGTCTGTAAAAGCAATTACGTGCGATCTCGATTACGTGTCTCTCAAAGCGAAGCGCGTCATCCATAAGCAATTCCAGATTCTTAGCTTCAGTCACACGATTTATCTTCTCCCCGAGGACACACACATCAGGATTATTTGCAACTATTTGATTTATCTGTCGCTTTGATCCCAATACTATGTATTTTGATTTTGCTGGATTGAGTACAAGAGTGTTGGCTTCTGACCACTGGGCGATTTTCGTTAGATCTCTATTTAAGTTATTAAGAGCCCAGTTAGTTTGACTTGGTACAAAGGAAAGATATACCTGCAAATCGTCTGCATACATATGATATTTACAGTTCTGAATGGCTGTACTAATATCTGCTATATACAGTATGAATAAAAGAGGGCCTAGTATGGATCCTTGTGGAACTCCTCTCGTTACAGGACAAGGACTTGATAGAGTATGTGTACCATCTTTTTTAATTATTTTAACCAACTGCATGCGATCATTTAGATAACTGGAGAACCACTTGATTGCGGTGGGATCGAATCCATAATAGGAAAGCTTGGACAATAATAATTCGATGTTAAGAGACTCGAAAGCTCGTGAGAAATCAAGTAGTGTCATGATTGTTCCTTCACCTATATCTTGAGATGCTAAAATATTGTCCACTACGTCTAATAGTGCTGTTGTCGTGCTGTGATGCTTTCTAAAACCAGACTGCAGTTTTGGTAGTATGTGATTACTCTCCAAGTACGCTTCAAGCTGTGTACATACTACTGTTTCCAGTATTTTCGACAAGCAAGGTAGGATGCTGATAGGGCGCAGGTCTTTGAAATTTATAATGCTATTGGTTTTTGGAATTGGTGTAACCAAAGCGGTTTTCCAGACGTCAGGGAAATAAGACGTGGTTATCGATCTGTTAACTATCGCGGTGATTACTTTTAGCGTGTAAGGAAGTGTTAAAACAACCATATCCAGGCATATGCCGTCAGCGCCCAAAGCGTTTGACTTAAGTGAATTAATTATTTTGGCTATTGTGTTTTCGTCTGTAACACTTAACTTAAATGTTGAAGAACAAAATCGATGGGAGTCAAAGAAAACATGTTCTGAATCGGGTGCTGAATCATTTCCAGGTATATTGCAAAAGTGAGAATTAATCAAATCCGGATCGTTGAGTTGGTCAGGAATTACATAGTCTCTAGATTTTTCTGATATGTTTATTGTCCGTTTAAGATTGATCCAAAGAGCTTTAGAATTAGTTAAATTGTGGTTTATATGTTGATTAAAATAGGCCTGTTTTTCGCGGTATAACGCTGAGTTTACAGCATGCTTAAGTTCTTTGTAATAACTTTTATGCTTCTCTAATCTAGTTAAGCGAAAACGATTATGTGCTTCATTCCGCAGTTTTATCATTTCTCGAATAGTAAAGGTAATCCATGGATATGTACGCTCTTTTACTTGCTTGAGCTTTAGTGGCGCGAATTGGTCAAACAGGCTTAACAATGTTAAATTGAATTGAGAAACCATATCATTTACATGAGGTATTTGGGCTATAGAATCCCAGTCGATCCTTTCTATTTCGAAATTAAAACTATCACGATTTATGTCTTTCACTGGGCGATACATGAACTGAATTGGTTGACATTTTGGCTTATTGATTTTAAAGTTACATGTTAAGAAAGCATGATTACTTAGAGTTGGTATGTAATCGACGGTTACGTTAGAGATTGGTAGGTCGGTGCATATTAAATCAATTAATGTAGCACTGTAAGGAGTAAAGTGTGTAGGTTTCATTTACATATTGGGTTAAATTTAGGTATTTTGTAAAATTGTCAAATTTATGAGTATTGTTGTCAGTTACCAGTAAATTTATATTAAAGTCACCTAAGAGCACAATATTATCGCGATGGGCAAAAGATAATACTGAATCAGTAAGTGCATCAAAAAATATGTCTACGTCAAGCCATGGTGGTCTATAAGCAGTACCTATTATCAGATTTATGCCGTTAACAGTTAAATTAAGCCACATTTGTTCAACTGATGTTGCGGCAGGAAATACACACGTTTTTACGGCGAGTCCATGACGTACATAGAATCCAACCCCACCACCACGTCCGCGCGTGGTACTTGAACGTGGAATATGACGCAAGCGGTAACCGGGGATAGATGGCGCGCGACCTTGTTCTCCATCACGTAGCCAGGTCTCGTTTATAGCCATGATATCTACATCATGCTGCACCATTGCCACAATGAAGTCTTCATGCCTTGTACCCAAAGAACCCGGAGTTAAAAAACCAACCTTCAGCTTTTGATTTTTAGGCGCCATTTTGCACAGAGAGTATAATATATATCTGAACACAGGGACACGAGCAACTTCAGTATATGCATATAAACATACGTACGCATACTTATACAAACATACTCACATACACACATATACACAAACAGGGCAGCACCGTAGCTATAGCTATAACCGTATAATAAATCAAATTTCGTGTTATCTAATATTTTTCTGAAGAGTTGAATATCATAATTTATATAGTTAGTGTAATTGAATATCGGTGTTATATAATAAATTAAATACTTGTTTATGACATAAGTTATTATGATAATATAGAATATTATAAAATATGGGCAAAAATAAAGAGAGCATTTTAAACCGGAAAATATAAAACGTATAACATGGATAATATACGTATACACATAATAATATGCATTATGTATCATCAGCGTCACAGCACTTACAAATAATTTGTTCATTAATGTTAAAAAGTGTAGTACAGTACTATTAAACGACATAAGCGGATACATGACAAAACGAGTAGGGCATAGACATATTAATCTAAAAATCATTTTCAAAAATTTTGTTAAATATGCAAGCACCAATAGTTTAAAAAATAGGTTCAACAAACAGTTAAAAAAACAACAGAAAAGCAAAAGCTCCAAGTTTAGCCAACCACCGGTTCGCCAAAAAACTTGACAAGATCGATTTCACATCTTATTCTGCGTGCCTCCGTGTTCTGATCTCGTCGCGCGTAAATGCGACCGTCTCGTGTCCACACATATTTCCAACCGCTCTTAGAGCCCATTTGACGGGCCTTGAGAATAACTGGCGATGTATACGGGTAAGACGCTCATTTATATAGAACTTCTTCGGTGAACCCGGCAGGCCAAAACCTGTAGTATCGGCACCGCGACGGACACGCGCGTTTTGTAACAGACGGTCGCGCAGCGCTTCGGCGCGCCAAGCGCACAGCAAGTGGTCGTGGCTGAACAGCGCCTTCTCCTTCTATATAACCTCGCAGTGGACCCATTCGCTGGATGCTTACAATGTCCTGTTCTTCAATTTTCACATTTAATTTTTCACCAATGAGCATAACAAGTTGAGTCACGTTCTTACCCTTATGCTCAGGTATACAACTTATTTCTACATCAGTAAGGAGCTGTTCCTGATCACGATCGTTCAACTCGAACTTAAGACGCTCCAATGTATCGCTTAGCTTTTTGTTCTCATCCTTATATTTTTCCATGCATTCGTCTTTTTCGAGATTAGCCACCCGATTCTCTATTCCATCAACTCGCTTACTTAAGTCGCTGACGGCAAGGTAAAGCCTGTCGAACTTTGTTCCAAGGTTTACAAATTCATTGCGCATAGCGACAATTTCCGTACGTAACTCCTCTATCATCTTACTTGTAGCATCACAGCCACTGCAACTAGAAGGTGATGAGTTCGAGGAACTACTCTGGCTTATTTCTGTTTGCACCTTAATCGGAGTCTCCGTATTATCTTTTCGTGGTTGTTTAGAAGTACAGCCCGGACAAAGCCATTTTGGAGATACTTTATAACTTTTGGATAACTTTAAACATATTCTGTCATAAATATTAGCACAACTGCTACATTTAATAATATCAGCCGGACTCACAAATTTCCCGCAAGCAGCGCACTTCGACATTCTAGCGTTAATATTTTATAAGGAGTTCAAATTAAACGAAGTTATGAATGTCGATGACGTCAGTAGTGAGCACGAAGTCGAGCGTAATTTTGTAGTGCGCTTAAGCAACTCTTTAGCGCGTTTAGTACAGCGGTTATTCACGATCAAAACGAACGGGGTTCGAGACTCTCGAATGTATGTACCCTCAAGTTATCACTTTTTCGACTTAGGAACTGCGCAAACATGTACTATTTCACTCTAAAACCTCCCACTGGGCGGAGTTAGTCCATATATACTGCACTAGAGTAATAAGGAATTGAAACTTGATAAATTGGCCAATCAAAAATTTTTAAGAACGAATTTTGATAACAGAATTTATAGCAACTAGACACACGAACGTATTCCACGCAGGCGCGGCACAAACTCTATATCCGTACCGTTAGCGTTGTAAGAAGCGACTATGGGAAATGCCGGAAAAATCTTGTTTTTTTAATATAGGATAAGGGTGATAAACAAACAAAATCCACCTGATGGTAAGTGGTTGCTGCGGCCCATAGACATCTGCATCAATCCTTGATCACGAATCTAAATGCAGATGCTTTTTCACCCGTGAGGACTAACAAGGAATACCTCTTATCCAGTAAAAAGGGTCTCCGGTTCTCTACACTCACCATACGAAACACAGCACCGTTAAGCTACTATTTTACGCTGGTATTCTATGAGAGCGTGGTTCTTCCCCGGTCGAGCCGATAACGATACTACTGTGACGGCGCTGTCGTCGCGCCGCAAGCGAAACATACCGAAGCCATCATCATTACGATCCATGAGACTGGAAATTTATGAAACATATGAATTATAAAAACAACAAAAGTAATGATAATGAATGCTTTCCCTTACTTTACACGTTTCATTGCTCATATTTCTGAGAGGATTATGAAGCAGTGGTCCAGCTTGACGCCCGTGGGACTTTACACAATTTCTTTTGAGATTTATTTATAATGTTATCCTTCATCACCAAGCACGTGGCAAAGAGCTCTTTAAAACAAATTATAGTAATAAAAATAATAAAATATTAAAAAAAAATAATTGCAATTAACATTTTTTGGTGCTGGCCAGGATCGAATCGTGATATTTTCAGTGAACGCTTAGTCTGAGAGCTACGTTAACTTTGTTATGAACCATTATAAGTAATAACCTTTATAAAATTACAGAAAAAGGAATCCAATACAGGAAAACCAACATTATACTTTACAATATATTTATTTTATAAAAATGTGTTTTCTCATTAGGGCCCATCAGCACAACACCTGAAATGCTGACAGCGGCCGACATGCAACTTGCTGCAGCTATTGGCTCTAAAGGTGAGAAACCTACAAGAATTAGCCTTTAGTATAGGAGTGCGTGTGTTTGTGTGTGCGTGTGTGAGTGAGACCTTTCATGATGAACATTCCGCTCCGCCGAACGCTCTTCAGTGAGACCTAACCCTACAGCCACAGCTTATGTGGTTCGAACTTACAGTCCACATAATGGTAACTGGTACTCCAACTCATGGTCACCGACCAACCTAATTTGGTTTCAAGAACTTAAAAAATACGTCAAGAAAAAATACATCGGTCGATCGTTAATCAAGAAACGAGTCCATTGTGTTCCTCTTTAACTCTAAGGCGGTGGTCCAAGTTAATTCTAATACATAGTTTCATCGTTATAAATAAATTTAAATAATCTCGTTTAAAAATATATATATATATATATATATATATATATATATATATATATATATATATATATATATATATATATATAAAGTTGATTTTATAAGTGTGTTCGCTATGATATTTTTTATCATAGTTGGTTCTTACAGCAATTAACACAAAATTACTGGCTCGGCGAGTTATACAGGCTGGTGTCCAAAAAGTGACATCCAAAAGAATTTTTTTAATTCCTTACACCTAGAGGTATCCGAAAATACCCCATGTATGGTATTCGAATTTTGGTAGTTTTTGAGTTATATTTTTTTAAGGTTTTCTGCCGATGAGGCTTCAAAAATTTATGTCTTTTTGTCATAGTTATATTTCAATTTTTTTTAAATGATTGTATTTAATAGCACTTTCACATGTAAAATAATAAACTTGCTAACATTCCAGCAAGTTACTCAAAAACGTATCGAAAGTAAGAATTTCAGTTTAAGTGTGGTAGACTCAAATTTTCAACTTCAATTTATAAATACAAAAGGGACTTTATAAACTTTGCAGGTCCCTCAACTATCCGGTTTTTTTTTTTCACTTACATTTCTTCATTTTCATCTAGTACTAAAGCATCTATGTCTTTTGATATTATATTTTATATATATTTTTATTTCATACATTATTGATTTTAATATTACTAAATATTCTTAGTAACTAACTAGCCCACTGCACCTTTCACAAATTTAATTTATAAATTATTTACATTAGTGCAGGCGCATGTGCATTAACTAGCTCATATCGTCTCGAGGATGTCGTTACAGGTGTCAAAGGGAAATAAAACATGAGACGCCATTGTAAATTAGATCCCCGATAAAGACTAAATAATAAAAACTGCGGCTGATAACCCACCTGCAAAGTGTGTTGACTATGATAAACATCTCTTTTAGGGGAGGACTTTATTCAGCAGTGGATTTTGCTAGTATATGATGAATGAAATATTTTACTATTATTCTTATAGTTAAAAAAGCATTTTTAGTTGTATTGGACACATAAGTTAACAGTCCATTTTATTTCAATTAGCTTTGCCATCCCACAGACACCTGCAATTACTCAGAACTTAAGCAAAAAAGACCACAGATGCTTTGTTACCCTCAAAGGCTAAGATAAAAGGTCTTGCAGTCTGAAACCGTGTTTGTTTTTTTAACCCAGAACATTCACACCAAAACAGAGCAATGGGTTTTGTATAATTTAATAAAATTTTACTTTTTTTTTTTATAAAATTGAAGTGACAAATGGTTTTACGATCCATCTGATGGTAAATGGCTATTGCTGCCAATAGACACATGCAACGTACTTTAACGAAATAAGTTTACAGATACGGTATCTCGCTACTAAGACATAATGCTCAATAATGTGTAATACCGGCCCGATGCAACCTGCACGCCAATAAGTAAGTAATGCTGTTTAACGGCAGAAATGGAGGAATCTTAGGAAGGAAAGCAATTATACCACCTAGAATGAACATAGTCAGAAATTAGAAAGACACAGGCCCAGTTATACAAATTTATCTATAAACGTGTTCGCTCTTACTTTTTTATATTTTCATCACTACATTTATTTGTTTATTTTTTTATCTAACTAAGTCTATAACCTATAGAGACGAAGTACGTATATTAATTATTTTCTAAATTAGGTATTATAAAGATTGAGATCTTCCAACATTTTTATGGAATAAAGGTTAAAACAAACACAAAGAACTCCTGATTCCCCTGATGCATCGATTAAGATTCAAAATGCAGATGCGTTGTCGCCAAGAGAGGATATAGACGGAATGCCTTTTTTCCAGTAAAAACAGTCTCTTGTTCTCTTAACTGACCCTAAGAAACACAGCAGCATTATTCAGATATTTTACACTGGTATACTGTGGGGGCGTGGTTCTTCCTAAGTCGAACCAATTCGTGCTACAACTGTAATAGAACTGAAGCGTGGCTCTACCACGTAAGAAATAACGTAAATATTGTAACCTTTGTAGTAAATTTGTAGCTTACTGTTGCTTAGAAAAGTTTGTAAACTAACGAGCTAAACCAGAATTTATGATTATTCTATGTTGATGTTAAATAGTTTTTTTATATAATTTTTTTAATTTTCAGGAACAAGCACGTGCACAGTTATAGCATTGGTTTTGCTACCAGCTTTAGCTCAGGCATTACTGGCAGTCAAATGAAAACATTATAGAAAATTGTTTAAGGTAAGAAAAGTTATTATACCGTATTAAATCATTCTTTTTTTTTGCTTTTGCGATCTCGTCCATCCAAAGGTATGGAAGAAATACTGAAGAAAAACAAAAGACAAAATACTGAATGCTCTGTATGCAGTAAAAAGGGCCTGCGATTATCTACGCTCCCCATTCTAAACACAGCAGCTCTTTCACGCTGGCATTTTGTGTATATCCCAAATGTGAATGTAAAAGCTTTTTTTTTAAATAATATAATATATTAATTAATAAAGTTAAGAACACACTATTAACACAAAATTTTAAATCAATAATTTCAGCATAGTTAGACAGATTGGTTTTAAAATATAATTATGTGTCACGCGCGGACGTCCGTGCGTTACTATCCGTTCGGGCCCACCTTCGATATTGTTGATCGAAGGGGCCCACTGAAAACCAGCGCCGTTGCTCCGGCGACAGCATACGCTGAGTAAGGTCCGTTTGTATGACGCGCCACAACATACTCGTACAATATGAGAAACGATTTTTTTTGTCTTTCTATTTTTTTAATTATAATATATAAGTATACATACTTTTAAATTGTTTTATCCGTCAAATTGTTGTTTTGATGTTGTTTGATGTGTCCACAAATGTTAAAATTTAAGTGCCTACTGATGTTTGTGGCGTGCTGCAATAAATCTTTCTTTCTTTCTTTCTTCTTTCTAAAAGTAAATGCCACAAAAGAAAAATAAAACATATTTCTTTACAGGCATCACGCTTAATATCTACGCACCGGGTGACATCCCAAGTGTTCAAGCTATACGTCTAGTCATATTGTCCAAAGTCGTATCTTAAAATTGAAAACAATTGCAGAGAACTTTAGTGAAATAACACATTTTGACAATTGGCTTTTTGTGTATTGTAAAATAACGTAAAAAGTTTTCGCGTTTTACAAATATTATAGTTATTTAAATGTACATCTCTATGATATGAATTTTCATATTTCAGAATATTTTTCGTAACTTGAAATTAAATATAGATAAAATTGTAAATATCGTCCTCTATATTTCATATGATGTTATGTTGGAAAAAAATTGCAAATTTTGGCCTAAGATTGATTATTTTTAAACAGACCCAATTGTTCGAATTAGGTGATACATAAAATTTTTAATTAGGTATATCTTTGAGGTTTTTAATAATAAATGTCACTTTTGTTGCTAAATTGTTTTCGAACGATAATATTATGTATTTATAAAATTATTGCATATCACCAAATCGAAAATGGTTTTTAAATTATATTTTTTGTGACTAATTAATAAATAATTTTAGTTAAATTAAATATTTGCAAAACAAAACTATTTGCAGTCTACATTGCATTATATATGTTTATATGAAAAAAATGATTAACGATATACGTATAATCTGTACAAAGTCGTAAGAATATCTTTCACCATTTGAAGAAGGGATTATCCCTATATTAACAGGGTAACGCATTTTCTTTTCATAAATTAACTCATGACAGTTCTATATGACTGATTGACAATATTATGTAATCGTATATCTAAATTAAAAATCCACTCATCCTTATTCCATGATCCTTGGTGAAAAAATTGTAATATAGCTGTTCGCATCATGCGCTCTATCAACATTTCTTCAATTGTTATAAAATAACGCTTTGAGCATAACCTGTTGTTATATGTAATATACTGTTAGTAACAAATAATATATTCATGAATAGGGGCTTATGTAAATACTTGTATGAAATATGTATGAAATAAGGTGTAAGTTTTCTTTTGTGTAAAATGAAACTATGATATATCTGCTGTGCATATTGTCGTTTATGAATACGATCCAATAAAAACTTTATTGTAAATAATTATGGACATCAATAAAACAGGCGTGTTTTTATTAGTTTTATTTTTTTGTCCCTATTATTTTGCTTATAGTAATATAAAAAGTTACAACTATGGTCGTAACAAGCGACAGAGGGAAACAAATCAGTATGTGGGCAAGAGCGTTTTCTTAATAATGACTAAAAATAAAAAACTGCGGTTGCCTACCCGATTGTCAAGCGTGGCAACTATGGCAAAAATGCCAGTGAGGCAATCTAAGGGGTACGCTTATGTTCAACAGTGGACCTTAAGAAGTTGTAACGGAAACGGAAACTTAGGTGAGATGTGAGTGGGAATGTCGTCGTTATAATTTTAATTTATTAAAAGCACCATTTGAAATTGTCAATAAAAATATTCGTTTTCAATTCCATTACAGCCTATAAAAGTGAACTGCTGAATAAAGGTTTCAATTTTTTTTTGTTTTAAGTGTGCTTCAATAACTTTGTGTAATTTGAGTTGTCATCAGAAAGATGCTGCTGCGCATCTCCTGTGTCAGTTTCCCTCCGTCATCTCCTATGACCCTCACGGGACACTATGGGATAGTGGATATTCTTACATCGACACTAAATGGTTGATTCGTTTTTGTTTATTTTAATTTTCTACTCAGTCTTTCTAAGCGAATACGACACAAACCGTCTTTAATCCAACTGGTATGCGAAGGCATTTTATCGTAAAAAAAGGAAAGGAAATTGAAAATAAGTTTAAAATAGACATATAAAGGCGGTATAAGAATATCTAAGAGGCGACAGAGGGAACAAACCTGGAAATAACCAGAAGCGTTTTTCTATTGAGAACTAAAAGATTATAGAATAACAAAATACTATTATAGAAATAAAACTTCGTTTTCCAACCCGCAAGCCAAGCGTGGCAGTTATAGCAAATGTCCCATCCCCCCACCCCAATGTGACAATCTATGGCAACGAGGCCTACGTTCAACCGAGGACTTTTGATAGCCTGTTACGGTAATAGTTCTATCTAAGCTCGATTGTTTTACTCGTACAATAATTGTAACAATTATTATGTTGCCTGCTTTCTGCATTTATTTGCACTTGATTGACGATGGAAGTATCAATCACCTCACAATTTATTTAAGTTTATTGTAATTAGAAGTTGACCAAAATTCAAGATATGTAAAAGTACAATAGCTTTTAAAAATATGAAAGCCTGACGCAAGCTTATATATATATATATATATTCTCGTATTCTTATATAAATATACAAATAAATAAATAAATAAAGTGTCTGTTTGTAATGTTAAAATAACAGCTTTTACTAAATGCATATATTATATATACGATATTCATAACAAAAAAAAAGAATTTCTTAAATTTTTCTCTTTTTCTATGTCTGTCTGTTTGTCTGTTTGTTCCAGCTAATCTCCGAAATGACTGCACTGATTTTGACGGGATTTTCGCTGGCAGATAGTTGATGTTATAAGAACTAACTTAAGCTACTTTTATTCTGGAAAAATAGAGTTCCGCGCAAAAAAAAATGAAAACCCATTAAATCCAATTGTAATAATTACAATGCGGGCGAAGTCGCGGGGAACATATAGTCATATAATTAATAATTGCTCTTTGGAAAATCCTCTGAAACTGTTTCATTTAATTTTACTTTCTATTTCGGAATTTGCTGTTTATTTTTAATTTATTTATTTATTCATTATTCTGGTATATACACCCATTTTGATATTACGCTTTAAAACAAGGGGTTAGTTAATTAACGGAAATTATTATTTACGTTTTTATGACTGCAGCACCAATACGTCGGCTCGACCGGAGAGGGTGATCATTCGAAGAACCAGCGTAAAAAGCGGCAAAATATTGCTGTGTTTCGTATATAACAAGGAATTCTCTCTGAATTCTCAGCAGTGACAAGAAATCTGCATTTTGATTCCTCGTCTATGATATATGAAGGTATATATAGGCCTAAGCATCCATTCACTTACCATCAGGTGGGTTGTGTGTTCGTTTGTGGGCAACCTTACTTGTTTAAAAACAACTTTATTTATTATCTGCACAATTATTTTTCCTAATCCTATAGAAATATTATAACAGTACAGGAAAGCAATATCAGTACAGGGCAGCCAAACCTAAAACAAATAATTTATAAGTCCGGAAACATTGACTTTGGTGAGGCTTCGACCCCGCCTGCCGTGAGTCAAAAAGATTATTAGTAAATAGCTTGTTTTGTATGGCATAAGGGAGAAAAACAAGCACAAAGTGCACCAGTCTATGATAAGTGAATGCTGTGGCCCATAGACATCTACATTTATCCTTGAAAAAGAATCAAAACGTTGATGCATTGTCGCCCCTGAGGACTAAAATGGAATGCCTCTTTACAGTAAAAAAAAGAGTCTCCGCATCTCTACACTCTAAACAGCTATTTTACGCTGGTATTCTGTGAGAGCGTGGTCTTTCACCGGTCGAGCTGACCCATTCATTCTACATTAATAATATAACTGCAGCGTGGCTCTATCACATAAGAAAAGCTTAGCGATTACTTATATTTACGCGACAACTATACAAAGTCAAGTTGGAGTTGGCTTTTTTTATAGGAGAGGGGCAAACGAGCATGCGGCTCACCTGATGTTAAGTGACTACCGCCGTCCATCCGCCGTCCGCCAACACCGGGGGAATTGCAGGTGCGTTGCCGACCCTTTAGAAAGGAGTAAGCTCTTGAAGGTCCCCAAGTCGTATCGGTCAGGAAAAATCGCCGGTGATAAACTATTCCACAGAGAGGTCGTACTCGGAAGAAAACTCCTTTTGAAACGAACAGTGGTGGACCGCCAAGCATGCCGGACGTTTGCCGCGTAGTACGTTCACGAAATTTGGCGGCTGGAATTAATCCGAACAATTCCTCAGAGCACTCCCCATGGTATATGCGAAATAAAATGCTAAGAAATGCAACATCTCTTCGCAGCGCCAGTGAATCGAGCCGATCGGAAAGCACTCGGTCGTCGACGATTCGAGCCACTCTGCGCTGAATGCGGTCAAGTGGCAGGAGCAGGTACTGGGAAGCCCCAGCCCAGAGATGGGAACAGTATTCCATGTGCGGCCGAACCTGCGCCTTGTAAAGTTGCAGGCGGTGTGCTGGCATGAAATACTGTCCCGCTCTGCTGAGCACGAAAAGCTATTTAGAGACCAATTTAGCCTTCTCTTCCATGTGACCACGAAACAGCACGTCACTCGATATATCGACGCTGAGGACTCCGATGCTGGCTGAGGATACCGATGCTGGCTGAGGCAACAAGAGGAGTGCCTTAAAACTGAGGAGATACGACAAAGGGGTTCTTTTTAACGGTTAACTTGCAAACTTGTGTCTTCTGGGGGTTAAACTGGACTAGATTTAATCGCCCCCAATCCAAGACTCTGTTCAGCAAAGACTCGACTTCAGACACAAGTTTGTCCCGGTACTCGGAGACGCTTTGGTCGGTAGACACGTGATGGGGCGGTATTTGCTCGGGTCTGTGGCACCCTGATCTTTAGGAACCAAATGAGTGATCCCAGTAGTGAAGAGGCTCGGGAGCGACTTCTGGTTGAGAGCCTCTTGAAACTGTTGGGCGAGCACAGCATGACACACCATGAACACCTTCAGCCAGTAGTGATGCAGCCCGTTAAGCCCCGGACTTTTCCAGTTCGGGGCCCTACGGACCGCCTCAGCTACGTCATCCGGCGTTATGATGACGGGGTCCATGGGCGTAATACCCGCACACTGACTCGCCACAACTTCCGTCCAAGGGCCCTCGTTGTGGTTTACGGGCTCTGACCACAGGCTGCGCCAGAATGCGACCATGTTGGCGTGATTCGGTACTGGGCCCGTTCCACTTACCATTGGTCGCTCCAATGATTTATAGAGCCACTTCTGATCACTCTGGAAGAGACGATTCTGGTTGAACCGTGTCGACCTCTCGGTATATCGCCGAATCCGCTTTCCCCAAGCAGCGGTTCTCTGCTTCAGGTCGTCTATGCGCTCCGTCAGTTTTTGCATTATATCCGGCTGGGACAAACTAACATTTGTCCCAGCAAACTCCATCCTGACGGTGCGCACAATCCTTGGCCTGGCCATTGCCTGACCTGAAGCATATCGACATCGTTTGACGATGAGGGCCATAGCCTTTGCGATACGTTCTTCAATTCTTGTTCTCCAGGCTGGGATAGCACTACTTTGTCCAGTATTGCGTTCAGCCGTGGAAAGTTTGGCGCCTATATTACGGCAGACTGCCAGTGCGGCGCCAAAGAGAATTGAGTTCGTCTCGCAAAGGTCCCGGCTGGCTTCCAAATAGGTCACCAGCATTGAGTTCAGAGCCCTCACGATAGCCCGATTCCGCTTGCTGAGGGCTATGCGGGGAAGTCGCGGTCGATTTTCGAGAGGCGTACTGCGCGTTTCCAAAATCGCCTCATCCAATGTACTCCTCATTTGCTCCAGTTCCAGTTCCTGGGCGACTGTTCCATCATCGTTTGAATCAACCAAAACTGGGGTATTCACGGCGGCATCCACGTTTGCCGGTTGCTCTGCAAGTTGTGGCGCCGCATCCTCAGCCGTAGCATTTTCATCCGATGAAGAAACAGCCTCACGTCGTAGCCGTTCGAGTTCGGTGACATCAAATGTATTTGAACGCAAGATATACCGAACTCGGTCTTCCAGGTTTTGCTCGGTGACGGTTACAGATGGCTCCAGCTCAGCAAAAAGTCGATGCATCCTTGCCCGATACGCAAGTTCAAGCAAGCAATATTTAACGACGATATCAAAATTAGAGATCCTATATCTATTGCGAATCACTTTAACGACTTTTTTATTGACCAAATAACACAATAAAATCCCAAAATTAATACTAACGTTTCTTGTACCTACAATACTTATGGAGGTGGATAGAGAAATAATACAACTGACAAATACTCAAAGTGTGGGTTACGATGGTGTTTGCACTAAAGTTATAAAGTATGTGTCCTCGTCAATCACTGCTCACTTATGCTACATAATAAATTTATGCATTTCTAACGGAATATACCCCGAAAAACTTAAACCTTCTATTGTTATTCCACTCCACAAAAAATATGACAAAAAAAATATGGCAAACTATAGACCGATAACATTGATATCTATTTTTTCAAAATTATTTGTAAAAGTATAATAATATAATCGACTATACAGTTATTTAGAAAAATACAATATTTTGGTAAATGAACAAAAAGGATTTCGCAAGGGTAAATCTATAAATACAGCTATTTATGACTTAATTAAAACGATTTTAATCAGTGTAGATAAAAGAAATCCGATATGTGTTGTCTTTATGGATATGAGCAAGACTTTTGACCGTGTTGACCATAAGATACTTATTCAGAAACTTAGCTGGTATGGCATAAGAGGTAATGCGCTAGACCTCATTTCTTCTTATATGTTCAATAGAAAACAAATAACAGAAATTACACAAATATGTCAGAAAACACGCAATGAAATTAAATATAGATCTAACACTAGAACCATAAAATTCGGAGTCCCACAAGGTAGTGTCCTAGGTCCCTTACTATTTCTGGTATATATAAATGATCTCCCTAGACATATTGAGCATCCAATGGTACTTTTTGCAGATGATAGCACAGTAATGATAAAATGTGATAGGCAAGACAATTACGAAAATGAAGTCAATAAAACATTAAATACAATAATTCGATGGTTCCTAAAAAACAATCTTAAAATAAATATGGACAAAACAAAAATAATTCACTTTTATCAAAGAACACAACCCATAACTATACATGTTAGTTACCAAGACAATACAGTACATCCAGTGACAAATACAAAATTTCTAGGAATTAATATTGACTATGACCTATCATGGAAAACACATCTAGATAATGTCTGCAAAAAAGTTAATCAATCCTCGTTTGCTCTTTACAAACTCTCCAAGATTGTCAATAAAGAAGCCGTTTTATTAGCCTATCAAGGACTTGTTGCACCTATCCTAAGATATGGTGTAATATTTTGGGGCAACTCGGTAAATAAAGAATCTGCATTCAAAGCTC
>CAJQZP010001584.1:0-102500 GCA_907164705.1 Parnassius apollo
AAGTTTTTGGCAAAAACCAGTAAGCCGTTGTAAGCATTATTGGATTAAGAAGTAATTTTGCGCTGAGAAATTGCGGTAAAAGTTTAGGGCGTGATTATACGGTGATCTTCTTACAAGTAGAAGTGGTATCAAATTAATCATCTATTATCTTTGGTATGTACAACAATATTTCTATAGCTTGTGCAACTTGATATTAAGTAAAAGTTATAAATAAAAACGTTGTGTTATTTTCATACTCTCAAATCAAAATGTATAATAGAAGAAGTAAATTGTCTTACGAATTGTGCAAAGAGTTGGCAAACATTATTTACATTTACGTATTCCAACTTTCATCTTAATAAAACAGTAAATAAATCCATTACGTCTCAACTAAAAGAGAATTCTTTTCAATATTTAGTTTACCCGATTAATACTCATTTATCTCGACCGTGTCCTAAATTTGACTTAAAAAAATAGTTGAATCGAAAGCCATGGATGGCGACTTAAAAAAATGCATCCCTTATTCTATTCACAGACGACATCCTCGCTATTCGTAATGTTGAAACTCTTGAAGGCCTTCATCAGAAACATCCTTCGGTAAATCCTACTCAAGATTTACCGCTGCCTCCTAATACTTCTATGCAACCTTTACAAAGGACAATGGCGAAATAATATGTCAAATATTTTGAAGCGTCTTGCGTTATAATTGTTATAGGACGTAATCAAAAAAAATTATTGCATTTTATCAAATAAACATCAAAACTAGCAAAAGCCGGAATAAAAATCACTACTTTTTTGGGGACATAATTGATTGTAATCAAATGGATATCGCATCTGTCACTTAGTGTGACCAGTTTATAATTATTTCAGTTTCGTAGTTATAAATCATTTTCACCTCATCTTGTTGCATCTGGTTTACGATAAAATAATATAATGATTATAAATATCATTTAAACAATAGTGGCATAAGATTATTTAAAAAAAATATGTCGAATGGGCGTTCGCCATTGTTATTTCTGAAAAAGACACTTTAGAGGCAATATTGTCATTTTCGAATGGCTCTTCCGGCGACATTGACGGGATTACGCCTCAACATCTCAAAGATCTTGTAAGCATATCTGCCAGTGACGCCGGTGGAGTACTTCTTAATGACATTACAAAATTATGTAATTTTATGCTTTCTGGTAATGTAAATCCCAATTTTCTCTCTACTTATATGGGGCAAGATTGTGTGCCTTCAAAAAAAGGATAACGGTATCCGTCCTATTGCTGTTGGTTCCACATTTCGACGCTTAACTTCAAAATTAGCTTGCAGGCACATAATCTCAAACCAAAAAAAGACAAAATTTCAGCCTACTCAACTAGGCTCTGGCACCAAAAGTAGCTGTGAGGCGGCGGTACACTCGTGCGTACCTTCTTAACAAATTATAATACAGATATTCTTCTGAAGGTTGACCTTAGAAATGCTTTTAACTCTATTCATAGGATAACCCTGCTGAAAAAAGTGGCTAATAATACCCTCGAAATTGATCATTACGTTTGGCAATGACTGAATAACCATATTATTGAGTCTGCTGTAGGTGTTCAACAGGGTAATTCATTAGGTCCAGCTCTTTTCAGTTTGGAAATTCAACCTATTACAATACAATACAATACAATACCATTTATTGAACACTAAAAAATACAACATAACAAGAAACAAACAAGGAGAAATAAAACTAAATTTACGGATTTTATCGCGTTTATTTTTCACTACTTTTACTTATTTTTAATACCCGACGTTTCGGGTGCTTTACAGCAACCATGGTCACGGGATGGGGGACCATGTAATTAAAACTAACTAAAAGTAGTGAAATAAACGTGATAAAATCCGTAAATTTAGTTTTATTCCATGTGTAGTGTTCGCGTAAATTTAAGAAATCATTAAACAAAGAGAAAAACAAAAGGCGGTCTTATTGCTATGCAGCAATCTCTTCCAGACAACCTAAATAGGAAATAAAAATATGTGAAAAGTTAAGTAATGGGTAAAGTGCACTATAAATAATATTGTAATCTATAAATATAAAAGAAATTTGCTAAACATGTCGGAATTTACTTAATTGACAGACTAGTGATCATAAAACGACAGGAATAGATAAAAGGAGGAGGGATGATTTAGAAGGAAAGATAATGTTTTTTAACTTGGTTTTTAAAGAAGTCTATTGTTTGAGCACGTTTTATAGTTAATGGTAAGGAATTCCAAAGCTTAACTCCAAGGACTGAAAAAGATTTACTGTAAAATGTAGAAGAGTGCAAGGGACATAGAAGGGAAAGGTTTTCTAAGGATCGAAGGGAAAGTTTGTGAGAGGAGCTGAGAAATTGGAAACGTTCTTTAAGGTCGTTTTATTTAATATATCAAGTCCTCCCTGGACTTGATATATTAAATACAACGCAGTAGAGAGCAGAAAGGATTTGAGTATTCTGACGAAGACGGATTGTAAGCCACTTGAGCTTAGTGCGGTATTCTGATACATGGTCATATTTACGAAGTCCAAATATGAACCTTATACATAGATTTTGGAGTCGCTCAAGTTTCTTAAGTTGCTCTTCGGTAATATCTAGATAGCTTATGTCAGCATAATCGAGAATAGGGAGCAGTAAAGATTGGGCAAGCATAATCTTGGTGGAGATGGGTAAGAAGTAATTCATTCTTCGGAGCTGCAAACATTTTACGAGACACTGCGTTGAATTGAGGAGACCAAGAAATTATTATTATTATTTCAAATTTAAAATCAAAGCTGAATGTATGGTATCTGGACGACGGTACACTAGGAGGTAAAGCAGATGGTCCTCAGTGATCTTACTCATATTTTTCAAAATTTTAAAAATATTGGTCTTGAACCAAATAGTGAAATATTTATTTCCAATAACTTACCTAATTCTAACCTTAATTCAAAATTTCAATCAGATTTCTCCAGGAATAAAAACTGTCAATACGGAATCGCTTTACCTGCTCGGTGCTCCGTTGTTTTTCGATAGTATTAAACCTGTTTTAAAAACAAAATTTGATCAATTTTTAAATCACGTTAATAAATTATAAATCTTAAATTCCCATATTGCCCTTACTGTTTTAAAATACTGCCTAAATTTACATACTTATTACGCTCAAGTCCAGTCTGGAAATATTCGGATATTTTAAAAGATATTGATAGTAGTCTTAAATTTGCTTTGGAAAATATTCTAAATTTGAGATTATATATAATAGCAAGGAATCAAGCCACTTTACCAATCAAATTTGGTGGTATTGGAATAAGAAACATTTCTAGCGTCGCATTGCCTGCTTTCCTTGCTTCCGTACTTAGTGTCAATGATTTATGTAACACAATTTTAAAAAATAGACTAGATTTGTGATTTGCTGCGGAGGCAAGACAAACATGGCTTGCCTCCGCAGCAAAAGTTTATCAACAAAAACAGTGGGATAATCCGTTGGTACGGAGTGTCCAGAAAAATTTATTTCAAAATTTACACAGTCAACAAGATCAAGCTCGCCTTCTAGCTGTTTCGACTAAGGAATCTAGCCACTGGCTACATGCTCTACCATCAAGTAATCTCGGCACATTGCTTAATGGGGAGTGTGCACGACGCAAACAACGTGATACCTCGAACGAAATACATGCTTGTTATAACTGACACTAGTTGAACAACCTAGGGGCGGTGGGCGGAGCCAAGAGGGTTACGACCGTCGCGGATCGACAACTAGCGGGAGTTGCACACAGCAACTCAGAAAACAGCTGCAGCCTTAATCATTACATTTATATTTATGTCATTAATAATCATTACATACATATTTATTTATATTTGTTAAAAATATAACTTTATTTTCAATAATAAAAAGAATAGTGTTATAACTATGCAATAACTCTCCCAATAAAGACACCGAATGAATAACGAGAGTTAGCATAGATTTGAAATGCAAATTGTATTTGTTCTTATATCCTTTCTTGTATAATTACCTTTCTTGTATATTACCATTCTTGTATCTGGGGGCACGGTAGTGCCCCCGCCAAGTCGAGCAAAAAAGCGGCACGGCCGTACTATACTTTTCTCGAAGCAATTCAGGCCACTTTCAACCCCCCTATAACTTCGTAGTGGATTAAACTAGAAGCCTGAATTTTCATTAACCAGGTAGGCATTATATAAACATGATATATTTCAAATTTCATCCAATTTGAACAAGTAGTTTAAGAACTATAACTAGTCAAAGTTTCTTAATTTTGTCACTCACTGACTGACCGATCATCAAAACTCTAAGACACTTCTAGCAGACGTAGAAGCTTCAAATTTAGAATGCAATTAGTGTTTAGTATATAGATCAAGGAAAAACTCAAATATTTTTTTTAATTTCGGTCCAGTTTTCTAGACAAACTAACTGCATAAATAAATTTGTAATTCTATATGAATATATAGAATTACAAAGTTATATTTGCAGTAAATGAATCAGTGTACTTGTATATGTGTACTTGTAGTATAGTATAGTAGTGTTACGAGCTTGAGGTTCGTGACAATAAAAATTGGCGATAAAATTACCTAAATTAACACTTTAATTTACTTTACACAAATTAAAACTTAAAACACTAATAATTAAACACACTAATTCACTTTATTCCGCTCCGAAGCTTCGCTTGTGTCGCCAATTCCAATACTGCCTCGATCGCATCTTGCAGCGCCTATTTATATAAATTAGCAAAGAAGCATCCGGAATATTCAAGTAAATGCGCGCAAAGGGACGAGTGTGCGAGTGTAGATTTTCTACAAACTTAGTTCTTCGGATGGCGCTGTCGGTTGAGAGATTTGTGATGTCATTTTCTGCAAAGCTCCCCTCGCTCTCGTTCCTGACACTAGATGGCGCTAGTTGACTTATTCACGCAACAGTAGTATAATAGGTGTAGATAGGTACGTTGTTGGTATTCAAGAAGTAGAAGGTACCGAAAAGGTAAAAAAGTAGGACTATATTACAAAAAGAAATGGATGCCATCAAAACATAACTTGTGAAAAAAAATATATAGATTGACTTGGCCATCGCACTAAGCAATTTAATATAATATAATATGTATTACTTGCACAGATTACCCCTTAAAATTGCGCAAATTATTGTGCGATACATTGTGTTTTCATGCGATGGCCTAGTCAATCTATATATTTAAAACATAAAAGATTTTTAACATTAATATGGTCACTATAAAATGTTGTTAGGTTAACTAATTACGTAATAACTTAAAACAGAAGGATCCTTAAGTAGGGACTGAATGAATTAACCGAATTGGTATTATATGGATCTCACAACTATTTACGGTAGAAGAGCTGAGTTGCGAGACTTGGTTTTTTTACAAGTTATGTTTTGATGGCATATTACCTTTCTTGTTATTATAATATCAACAGGGACATGTTATCGTGACGCAGCCGCGGAGCAAATGAGGCTACGCGCACCGCGCCACGACGTTTTATATTTATAGTGCTGAGGTGCGGGGCAGGGTCCTCAGCCTAAAGTTGTCAAATATAAAGTTTAAACCTTTTTAATATGTAAAATAATTATTGTGTACATAATAATGTAATAAGTAGCTATAAGAATATCACACATTTAATTCTGTTTGTTAGTTTATAAGAGTTTTTACCAAATAAAGAAAGGCGCTGGGGTGAGGCAAGGGTCCGCTGGCCAGCAGCGGCCAAATCATATAAAAGACGGGCCGGCCGGTAAGGTCGGCAGTCGCTCTCCAGCCACCGAAAAGGCAACAAACAGCAAGAAAAAGTACAAGTTCCTCCTCACCGCCGCTTGCCTCCTATTTAAGCAAGACCAACGCGTTTCATTCATTTTTCGAACGGCGTTACGGCGATCCGTAACATTAATGGTCCTTCGAGAAGCCGGATTATCAGAAGAAAAAGACAATATCGGTCTTGGTATTGCCGGAAGAAAGAAGCAAGAACGAAAAAATATTATTTTGAAGAAATATGGTGATTACGCGTAGTAACAACGGAGAATCATCAAAGCGTCGCAAGGATGAACAGATAACCCAGGGGGCCACAGAAGAGGCCTCCGGGGGCGACTCAGCCGCTAGTGGTTCATCAAACACCATTAGCGAAACCACAACGGTCAGCGATACAACCGGTACCTCTGCGACCGATAAAACGACCGCAACGGAAGAAACCCAGCAAGAGAGTGATCAAAGATCGCAGCGCACATTAAAGCCCGGCGAGACTAGGTCGCGCCGCTCCGTGGTCTCACGCAAGAGACTCCTCGCGGAGTTAGAGGCGAAAGAGCGGTTAGCCGAACTCAGGCTCGAGCAGGCCCGGTTGCAAGCAAGAACGGAATTGGAAGAAATACACGTGCAGCGATTACAAGCAGAAGTCGGATCAACCGAGGACGAAGATGAAGAAATAGAAGACGATTTAGCATCAGTGCGCATTAGTACATGGTTGCAAGAAAAACCTACATCGCAACCCGCGCCGCAACCCGCGCCGCAACCCACGTCGCAACCCACGCAACCAGCTCCGCAGTTCGCCCCGCAACCCGCTCCGCAGTTTGCAACACAACCCGCGCCGCAACCCACGTCGTACTTCGCGTCGCAACCAACGAAGCACCGCCCGTACTTCAACAGCATTCGCCGGAATACGCTCCACAACATACCGCGCCGCAGAAAGAAGACTATGGACAGCCGCAGCAACAAACCGACGTCGCTACCTTAGCCGCTGCTCTATCACAAGCAGTACGAAGCACAAAGGAACCGCCGAAATATTTGAAAGAGCTGCCCACATTCAACGGTAGCAGCAAAGAACGGCTCAGCTTCAAAACAACGTACGAAGAATCTTCAAAGTACTTCACGATGAACGAAAACATAGCAAGAATACGCCGAAGCTTAAAAGGGATAGCAAAAGAAGCCGCAGGTTGTCTACTTATAAGCCAACCAGATTGATAATAGAAGCTTTGGAAAGGAGATTCGGACGACCAGAGCGTTAATTCACTTAGAACTAGAAGCTGAAGCTGCTGAACAAAGTTACGGACAATCACAGGCAGCTATGCATATTCGCAAATCGCATAGCAAACGTAGTGGGCACCGTGGAAGCACTCAAGAAAGCACACTATCTGCATAGTCCGGAAATGACGACGGAATGCGAGTTATCACAGACAAACTCACGCCCATATTGAGAAGCAAATGGTACGACTATGCAGCCAGGAAGAAAGAAGATATCCCAGAGCTTAAGAAGGATATCAATCTTCTTAAACGAAGAAGCGGTTAAATGCAGCGCGTATGCCTTGCCGGAGTTCATCGCAGAGGACAACGAAACGAGAGAGCGAAGGCTGAGAAAATTAGAATGTGCCTTCGCCACAAGCAAGAAACAATATGAAGAACGCTGCCCTCAATGCAAACAAGAACACAAACTGCCCCATTGCAAATGACAGATGGGAAGTAGCGAAGAAGTATAATATCTGCTACCGCTGTCTGCGAGGCAAACATCGCCGATTGCTATGTAAAGCTCCACCGTGCGGAAAAGGCGGATGCATGATGAAATACCATAAATTGCTGCATCACGGCAGAACAGCAGAAACTGAAAAAGAACCCGCTATGGATGGAACCTTAGTCACCTTAGTCGAAGCCTCGATCGCCGACGTCATCGGCGCCGACGGCCCAGCCCACGCAATGTACAAAGGGTTGGCTCGGAGGTAAAACATGAGAAGAGCAAGATCGTCAGACTTAAAATAAGAGGAAAGTACGCGCAAGAGGAACACAATATAGAAGCAGCGTAACTGGCACCTCATAGTGTCTAGAAAACTGCGCGTCGATCCCGCAGTCGCAGCACAACCAGTCGCCTCATACACCAACCTGGGCTGGGTTCTGCATGGCTGTCGTAGCTCATTGACGTCGACGGTCACCTTCTGCGGCAGACTACATCAGAGGGAAGAGGCACAGTCAATAGAAGAAGAAATTATTTCAAATTAGAATCGCTGTGCATCGAGCCAAGAAGACCGAAAGAAGATCCCGAGCAGCGAGCTATATAAATATTGAAGGAGACCAGCCAGAGGTCGGCGGACGGCAGATTCGAGACAGGGTTGCTGTGGAAACAAAAGGATTTCCAAATACCAAATAATTACAAAGACGCGGAAAGGCGTCTGCACACTTTAGAGAAGAGGCTCGACCGAGACAGCAATCTCAAGCTACAGTAGGAAGAACGCATAAAGAACCTCTTCAACTCGGATTACGCAGAGCGCGCGCCCATGCCACCGCCACAAGGAAGGACATGGTATCTGCCACACTTCCCAGTCATCAACTCTGCGAAACCTAACAAGCCGCCGAGATTGGTGCACGACGCCGCAGCGAAGACAGCAGGAATATGTCTCAACGATATGCTTCACTCGGTGCCGGACATGCACAACATTATACATCAAAAATAAAAATGCTGAAGAACATGCAGAGACATACCCAGAAGCTGCGGTCGCCATGAAAAGAAATCACTATATGGACAACTACTTGCAGAGCTTCCACTCTATCACGGAAGCTCAGCAAACTGTAAAAACAGTCGCTCTCGTCCACAAACAAGCGGAATTCGTGCTCAGCGGGTGGACATCGAACGAAGAGAAAACATTAGAAGAAATAACGACAGAGCATAAACAATACGACGCGACCGTGTGCCTGGGCGGAAAAGAAACTGAGAAGACGCTCGGCCTGCTCTGGCATGTACAAAGCGATCATATTGGATTTAATACTCACAATATGAAGATGCCGGTCGACGTAAAAGAAAAACAACGCTTGCCAACTAAGCGTGAAGCACTGAGCGTCATAATGGCATTATTTGACCCGTTGGGGTTAATATCACCAGTGACTACCCCAGCGAAGAGAATATTCCAAGACACATGGCGTTACAAGGCGGACTGGGACGACCCTTTGCCAACAGAGTTAAAAGAAAAATGGGAAGACTGGATTACTTCACTTAACGCCATAGAACACTGAGAATACCGCGATGCTACATTCGTCGACGCAAGCGAGGAGGCCTACGCAGTAGCCGTGTATTGGAGAACGGAGCGAGCAGACGGCAGCGGTAACGTATCATTGGCCGCCGCCAAGAGCCGCGTAACACCACTGAAATCAGTCTCCATACCACGGCTCAAGTTACAAGCGGCACTGCTGGGAGCTCGTCTTGCGCAGACCGTGATCGATGAGCACGACGACGATATAGCGGGCAAGACATACTGGTGCGACTCTCGTACTGCACTAGTGTGGATAAGGTCGGAGCCTCGCGCGTACAAAGCTTTCGTCGCTCATCGCCTGGCGGAGATAAAAGATACGACCAAAAAGAACGAATGGCGTTGGCTACCGTCTAAAGAAAACGTGGCAGACGACGCGACCCGAACCACGCCAGAAAGGTTCGACGAGTCGCACCGGTGGTTCCGAGGGCCCCCGTTTCTGCAACGTCCACCGGCAGAATAGCCGCAGGAAGAGAAAACGACACCGGGGAAGAACGAGAAATATGTAACATCGCAGTTAAAAGTGAAGACTCGCCAGCAACACATCTGCCACAAATAGAAAGATTTTCAAAATGGCCTCATAAGGGGGACAGCGAGAGTCCTCCTATTCATCGACATGTGCAGACCAAACAAGCACGTGGTGAAGGCTGGGGTAAACTGCAACAGAGCAAGATAAGATAGCGACCCTGGCTGGCAAAGAAAAAACCAACACAACACCCCCACCAAGGGGAAAAAGGCAACTCCTACTGTCTCATCGCTTGTAGGAATACCAGCTGCTTATCATACGAGGGTGGATTGAAAAGTACTCGGCCTAACACAGATCCATTCAATTCTAAAAATCAAATCTACCCACATTATTGAGTTCAGTTCAGACTAGTTCATTGTGTGAAGTTCGAAACGTGTGCGATAATTAGTTGTGATTTTATAAATTTATTAACAAAGTAATCGGACATAATTTCCGCGAATGGAGCAAATCGAGCAGCGTGCCGTCATTAAGTACCTCCAGAAGAAGGGGCTATCATCAAAAGCCATCCATGATGACATGGTCAGTACATTAAACGATTGTGCTCTGTCATATTCATCCGTCAAAAAATGGATAGCAGAATTTAAGCGTGGTAGAGAGAGTGAAAGATGAACCCCGCTCTGGAAGGCCTTCGACGTCAACTACTGACGAAAATATTAAAAAAAGTACTTGATTTAATAATGGGAGACCGCAGATTAAAAATTAGAGAGATAGCCGAGATTATAGGCATCTCTTATGAACGAACTCAAAACATCATTGTCAACGAGTTGGGTTTCCACAAGGTGTCTGCGAGGTGGGTTCCGCGACTGCTTTCAGTTGAACAAAAAAGGAAGCGATTGACTATTTCACGCGACTGTTTGGAGTTATTTGAAGTCGATGCAGATGATTTTTTGAATCGTTTTGTTACAATGGACGAAACATGGGTTCATTACTGTACACCGGAAACAAAACAACAATCAAAACAGTGGAGAAGACCTGGTTCACCACCCCCTAAAAAGGCTAAGTCGATTTTGTCGGCAAATAAGGTGATGGCTTCAGTATTCTGGGACTCGAAAGGTGTGATTATGATTGATTATCTTGAAAGGGGTCAGACTATAAACACTGATTACTACTGCACCTTACTACGTCGTTTACGAGAGGAAATAAAAGAAAAACGTCGAGGAATGCTCAGAAGAAAAGTCCTGTTTCATCAAGATAACGCCCGTGTTCACACGTCAGTACAGTCAATGGCTGAAATTCACAACTGTGGCTTTGAACTGTTACCGCATCCGCCGTATTCACCTGATCTGGCACCATCAGACTTCTTTCTGTTCCCTAACCTAAAAAAGCACTTGGGAGGTCAAAGATTTTCGACAAACGACGAGGTCAAAGCAGCTGTAGACGCATATTTTGACTCTAAGGAAGAATCATTTTTTTTCAACGGTCTAAATGCTTGGAAGGGGAGGTGGCAAAAGTGTATTGAACTTGATGGTGATTATGTAGAAAAATAAAAATATAACTGATTTAGTATGTGTTTATTTTCTTGGTTAGGCCGAGTACTTTTCAATACACCCTCGTATGAGAGCCGAACAACCATGGGTGCAAGCCAGTCAGCGGGAAAGCTTTACGAAGGAGCTCAAGAGGATCGCCAACGGAAGTGTTCCGGGAGGCGACGACAAATTAGGCCACCTGAGCACATACGTCGACGAAGAGGGGACCCTACGCCTCAGAGGTCGAATAAAAGCAGCATCAGAATTGGAGGAGGACACGTACGACCCTCCCACACTAGACGGGAAGCACGCATACACTCGTCTGTACATAGCACACGAGAGGATGCATCACGGAGGCGTGGAAACAGTCGTGAACAAATTAAGACAGAGATTGTACATAAGAAAAATACGTCCAGTAGTAAAAACTGTCGTCAAAGGCTGCCTACCGTGCCGTCTAAGAAAAGCCAAGACTGCATCATCGTCTACAGGAAACCTGCAGTCCGCACGTCTCGCTCATCACGCACGTCCGTTCACATACACCGGACTGGACTACTTCGGGCCAATAGAAGTCACAGTGGCACGACATCGTGAAAAGCGCTATGGCGCATTATTTACCTGTATGACGTCACGAGCAATACATATAGAAGTGGCCCACTCGTTAAGCGCCGACTCAGCTGTGGCAGCGCTTAGGCGTTTCATGAGAAGAAGAGGATGCTCAAAAGAAATCTGGAGTGACAACGCTACGTGCTTCAAGGCAGCAGACAAGGAGCTGGCCGAACAGCACCGCAGCCCTCGAGCACGAAACCACATGTCAACAAATTGTGTGGAAGTACATACCACCATCAGCACCGTTCATGGGCGGCGCATGGGAGCGAATGGTTCGCTCCGTGAAAGAAGCCCTACGCGTCACCCTCAACGAACGCTATCCCAGTGACGAGACATTGATGACCCTGCTCGCCGAGGTCGAAAACACGGTTAACTCAAGACCTCTCACACACGTCTCAGTCGACCCAGGAGACCCAGAAGCCATCACGCCGAATCACATTATCATCGGTCCCAACTCGCACGTACCTGCGCCGGGATACTTCAGCGAGAGCGATGTGACGGCCCGCTGGCAGTGGAAACGAGCTCAAGCCCTAGCCGATGTGTTTTGGAGAAGATGGGTTAAAGAATACCTGCCCCTACTCCAACACCGGCGGGAGTCCAGCAGCATAGGCGTATCACCTAAGATTGGAGACCTGGTCATCATCTGTGACTCCAATATACCACGCAACATCTGGCCCAGGGGAAAAATAAGCAACATATATCCTGGCATCGACGGAGAGGTACGAGTAGTGGACGTAACAACTGGCAGGGGGCATGTACTACGAAGACCGACAAAGAAGATCGTCGTGCTACCAAAGGGATCGCAACGTGGCGACGGCGGGAGAATGAATGAATGAATGAATGATTGAATGATGATTTTTACCAAATAAAGAAAGGCGCGGGGGGTGAGGCAAGGGTCCGCTGGCCAGCAGCGGCCAACCATATAAAAGACGGGCCGGCCGGTAAGGTCGGCAGTCGCTTGCCTCCTATTTAAGCAAGACCAACGCGTTTCATTCATTTTTTGAACGGCGTTACGGAGATCCATAACAGGGAGAGCTTACGCATCGCCGTAGGAATCCGGCTTGAAGCGGCAATCTGTCAACCTTACCAGTAACACATGGGCATGTGGTAGCAGCGTCGATGAGTTTGGACTCCACGGACTTTCATGCAAGAAAAGGCAAGGTTTTCCCTTCACGGTTCTTTAAACGAAGTCATCCGAAGGGCTCTTGTCTCCATAAATATCCCCTCAGATTTAGAGCCTTGCGGAATATTTAGAGACGGCAATGAGCAATGGCAAGAGACCCGACGGTATTATATATGCTACTTGCGTTGACACCTTGGCGGCCTCTCATCTCAAGGGTACCTCTTTTAGAGCCGGGGCGGCATCAGAGGCATCCGAATTTAGTAAATGGCGCAAATATGAGTCTTTGAGAAATGACTACATATTTGTGCCATTTGCTGTAGAGACTATCGGTCCGTGGGGTCCACGTGCAGTGAAGTTTCTAAAGGAACTGTATCCACGGCTAGTCGTCGCTTCTGGTGATAAGAGGGCCTCACTCAAAGGCTTAGTATAGCTATTCAGCGAGGAAACGCAGCCAGCGTTTTTGTCACTATGCCATGGGGAGCAGGACTTTTTGACAATTTAAATTTTTAGTTTGGTTTTTCTATATTATAGTTACTTTTTTATATTGTGTGTAATTAATATTAATTATAAATATTGTAATTTTAATTTACAGATATTTGTTAATCAATATATATATATATATATATATATATATATATATATATATATATATATATATATACAAAATGGGTCCCACATATATGCAATAAATGAAACCACAAGTAATACTAGTCCGTAGAAGTGTAGAAAAATTAAATATTAAATTAAAACCCGTAAAATAAAAAAGTGAAATTTTCAAACAAAATAAATATTAAAATAAATTCAGTAAAAGTGAACACTCTGTTTAGACAACGTACCTTGACCCCTTGGAAGAGTGACAACGTTGCACGCGGGTGGCACGCCGACAAAAGACACCGCTGTCGATATGTCGCAATACCAATAGTTTGCACTGCGTGGCAACGTCGCTTTTTAATGTTCAAGGATTCAAGTTCATTGAATCATTGACTTAGTGACCCAATTCTATAGAGTGTTCAAATTTGCTTAAAATTAAAACTCTACTTTTTGACCTAATTACTGGACCGATTACGTTCATTTTTTGTATATCGTCAGCAAAGGCGATAACAAGTATATGGTTTCATTTATTGCATATATGTGGGACCCATTCTGTATATATATATATATATATATATATATATTTATATATATATATAGTAGTATATATATATATATATATATATATATGTATGTATATATAATTTTATATCTTACCTCTTTGATAGACATCAGATTGTTAATATCATCAATACTGTGTTGATATGGCGGCAAAAATGATTTCTGAGAGGCTTGACTTCAGTTACTACCCGATCAAAATTCTTACGACAGACATGATGTGATTTTTAGAGTATTACATTTATAACTAAAAAAAATGATAGACCTATTAACGAAGAAAAATATATTTGGACCATCGAAAGCCTTCGTTTATAGTGTAGAATGGCAAAAAAGAGGTTTACCTCACGCTCACATTTTGTTGTGGCTGGCTAACAAAGTGCAACCGGATTCCATAGATGCAATAATATCGGCTGAAATACCTGACAAACAACAAGACCCAATGCTTTATAACATTGTCATAAAAAATATGATACATGGTCCTTGCGGATTTTACAATCCTGCGTCACCATGTATGAAAGAAAATATTTGCTCTAAAATACCCCAGGCAGTTTATTTCTGAAACACAAACCGGGGATGACGGTTACCCAACCTACAAGCGCCGTTCACCAGATAATGGTGGAAACACCACAATAATTCGTGTCAAAGGTACAGAAATGAGAGTGGATAATAGGTGGGTTGTTCCCTATAACCCTGTGCTATCACGACGTTTCAATGCACACATTAACGTAGAGTTTTGCCAATCGGTCAAAGCCATTAAGTACATCTGTAAGTATATTCATAAAGGTTCTGATCAAGCCACATTTTCGTTACAAAATAATAACGATGAAGTAGCAAAATATTTAAATGGCCGCTATATAAGTTCCTCGGAAGCACTCTGGAGAATTTTCCAATATCCGATTCATGAACGTTTTCCGGCAATAGTTCATTTAGCAGTTCATTTAGAAAATGGACAAAGAGTTTATTTTTATAATAATGAAAATCTTCAAGATCGCGTCAACAATCCTTCATCAACGAAACTTACAGCGCAGCGTTCTTTGATCTTTGCAAAAGAGACGATTTTGCCAAAACCCCTTTTATATCACGAAGTACCCCAGTATTACGTATGGAAAAGAAATTCATTTTCTAGAAGAAGACGTGAACAAGATGTGAAGGATATCCCGGTATAAAAAAAGACTCAACTTTAGGTCGTGTCTACAACATTCATCCGACACAAACTGAATGTTACTATTTAAGAATGTTACTGCATCATGTTCGCGGTCCAATGTCATTTGAACATCTAAGGACAGTAAATGGTGTTATTTTCAATACTTATCAAGGAGCTTGCAAGGAATTAGGTTTACTGGAGGGAGATGAATACTGGCAAAATACTATGTCAGATGTTGTCATGTCGGAGCCGGCTCCAAAATTAAGAGAATTATTTACCATAATCCTCATATTTTGCCAACCATATGACCCCCTGCAGCTATGGAACAAATTTCGGGAAGATTTGTGTCAAGATATATTATACCGAATGCGTAATGCGACCCAGGATATGACATTAGCATATAGTGATGGCATATACAATGATGGATTTATCATAATTGAAGATAAGATTCATGAGATTTGCGATAAATCATTAACTGATTTTGGACTTCCTGCAACAAAAAGGAATAACACACACCATAATTTGGATCCTTTAGAAATAACGTTGCGGAAGCCATACGATGTAAATGAAATAAATAAGTATATTACTGTAAATGAACCCAAGTTAGTTAATGACTAGGTGATGGCATACAATAGTGTTATGCACAGTGTTCGTTTCAATGAGGGAAAAATATTTTTTTTGGATGCTCCAGGCGGAACCGGAAAAACTTCATTACTAATTTGATATTAGCAAAAGTAAGGTCTCAAGGCAGTAGCGTCATCAGGAATCGCTGCAACATTATTAGCTGGTGGACGCACAGCTCATTCCACTTTTAAACTGCCCCTAACCGTTTCGTTACAGAAAGATAGCGTGTGCTCTATTCGTAAAAATGGCCCTTTAGGAAAAGTTTTGCAAAACGTCACTTTAATAATCTGGGATGAATGTACCATGATTCATAGAGCTCATGTAGAGGCTCTAGATAGGACTCTTAGAGATATTAGAAGCTGTGATAAAATCGTGGGTGGGATTACTGTCATGTTTGCTGGGGATTTTCGGCAAACTTTACCAGTAGTAGTAAGAGGAACTAGAGCAGACATTGTAAAATCTTGCCTCAAAAGTTCTCCATTATGGAAATTTGTTCATACCTTTAAACTATCTACGAACATGAGAGCACATTTGGGGGTAGTACAAATTTTACTTTGAAGTTATTTTTAATTGGAGACGGAAACGTACCTCATTTTGAAAATAAAATACCTATTGATCAAGATTTAGGAGAAAAAGTGACTAGCATTGAGAGTTTAATATCAAAAGTTTACCCAGATATCGTCGAAATAGAAAATAAAGATTATCAATGGATGTGTCAACGAAAAGTAAGCGAGAAACAGTAGTGTTGACGAAATTAACGATTCAATTTTAACTAAACTTCCAGGGGATATAGTCACCTACACTTATATTGATAATGTAATGGATCAAGAAGATGCAGTCCATTATCCACAGGAATTTCTTAATTCTTTAAACCCGAGTGGCCTCCCCCCACATTCTCTCAAGTTAAAAATTGGTGCCCCAATTATTTTACTTAGAAATCTTAAGCCACCAAATTTATGTGACGGGACTCGACTTCACGTTAAATTTCTTCGCAATAACGTGATCGTTGCAACAGTTTTGACTGGTCCAACGGTTGGTCAAACAGTACTTATAACTCGGATCCCAATGATTCCAAATGATTTGCCTTTTCATTTTAAAAGAGTCCAATTCCCAATTAAATTATTTTTTGCCGTAACGATAAATAAATCACAGGGGCAAACATTTAAATATGTAGGATTAGATTTACGGCAAGACTGTTTTTCGCACGGCCAACTCTATGTCGTGTTGTCAAGATCCGGTTGCGGAAACAATCAATATATTCTTCTGCCACAAGAAAATAAAACGAAAAATATAATTTACTCAGAAGTACTTTAAAATAATATTTTAACACGGTTTAAAGTGGACGGACACTCCCGCCTGTAGTCGTAATTCCTATGTATCTCGCTGAATGTCGAACAGATAGACAGCTATTGCCTGCGACTTATACAATTTAACTTAATCTATATTTTTCTTAATATTATAAAGCTGAAAAGTTTGGTTGTTTGTTATGAACGCGGTAATCTCGGGAAATACTGATCTGATATGAAAACTGTTTAAATATTTAATAGTCCATTTACTGAGGGAGGCTATAATATAGGCAATATTTTATCTCGGTATTTCCACGGAAACGAGAAAAACGCGGGTGAAACCATGGGGCACAGTTAGTAAATTAATAATTTTAATTACAATATTAATTATATATAGAATTCTTTAACATTTTATGATTTGTTTATGGCAACAATGACTTAATCATCAATTTTCACTAGTTATTTCCTTGAAATTAATTTAACCTGTCATTCTATTTAAAAAAAAAGTAACAGAGGTCAAGTTGACACAATTGTGGCATCTTGACCTACATATCAATTTTCATGGGTGCATGCATTTCATTTCCTTTTGTAGGTCAAATTATCAATATTTTTACGTCTTCGGATTTTGAAGCATGGTAACCCAATTTGGATTTATAATAAGAACTAGTAAACCTGGACACTAGGTCAAGTTGACAAAACATGTATATTGGATAGGGGTCTCACAATAAACAAGACAACTTAATTAAAAAATGAATATTTTACTTACATCTAGTAGTTAAGAAAACATTACTTCATCATTTAAATGTTTAAATAAACTACGTCGTCATAGTTGTGAAGAATATACTCGTCTGGATTTTCTAATATTTGCAGTATGTTTATAGATTTTACAATGCATTTTTCAGGCAGTGAAGAATCTTTATCTACACGTTTGGGTTTTCAAAATTTAATATTACTATTTATATACTCGTCGCCACCTCTGAAATTTTATTTAATATTTGTGAGTTACTCATGTCACAGTTCTCTATCTCCCTGATCTATCTGCTATCCTTTCAAATATTCCTTTTTCAATAATATCCACATTTTTTGCTACATATTCATCCGAGTCAATTGGTAGATCTGGTGATTTACTATCAACTTGTTTTTGCAAGTAATCTTCTTCAAGATCAACATCTATAATGCACTGTCACTATGTAAACTAATTTCTATATCTTCTGTAGTTGTAGTTGACCCGCTCTCTACGTTTGTTGACATTTTAATAGGTTCGTTCTTTTATGTACCTTTTTATTACACTTTTTATTCTATCCACTAGATGTAGCTTCGTAGTGTTCTTTATTTCTGTCATCTGGATTTTCGATGTCACTTAAATTTCCACAGACTTTGACGACGATTTTACTTTGCAGTCCAGTAAAATCATCAATTTTCATTTTCTTAGTTCCAGATTTTTCGGGCGTTCTTCGAGGCATACCATAAGTTTTTGCAGCATCATAGGGTAACATTTTTATTTAGGACCTTATCGACTGCTAGTGATAACATTTCGTCGGCGTAGTTTCTATATGGTCTTGTCCCAAGTTTCCTACAATCTCTTTTTCTTGGTGGCATTTTATCCTAAAATAAATAGAGCTATATAGGTATGCGTAGGTAATTTAAATATGTATTAAATATGGTTTCCTTAAAGCTTTCGCAGTTTGTCAACATATTTATTTTAATTCGGGTTTTAATTTGTTTTGTCGTTTCGGTATTCATATACCGATAGCTCTAAAAACCGATATAAAATTAGCAAATTTTACTACGGCAATTACTCAAAATAGAGGAAAAAAGTTGTATCAACCCTGGGTGTAGGTCAAGTTGCCACGCATCTGTCAAAGGCAACTTGATCTAACATTAGCCAACAATGCCGAAGTAAATATTTTGGCAGATTGGTCTAAAACGGACAAATCGTAACGTAAAATTAATCTCTGAGGTTTATTACACAATATATCAAAATTGTACTCACCAAAGATGTATAATTTTATATGTAGATGTAAGATTCTAAGCGTTATAAACACAATAATGTCCACACCGGCAAAAACTGTTTTCTGTCAATCACACTTTAAAACGTCCTAATGAATAAACCAACAGTGCTACCACTTTAAAATTACAATTACACTATGTTGCTAGTGATAGTTTTAAAAGCCTACAACCGTTAAAACGATTTGTCTACTTGTTTTTAATTCTATGAAATTCAATACTTTGTCATAACACGGAACCTAAGGTCAAGTTGACCGGTAAAGGTCAAGTTATCACATTATACGGTACATAAATAATTTTATCCCAAACTATCTACGCAATGTAATAATTCCTAACTATACAGATTCAATAACTAAGTTTTAAATGCAGTATAATCTAATCTAAATAGGATCGTCTGAAGCATACGCAACAAAATAAATCTTTTCATTTTAAATTTACGTTAAATACTAGTTATATGCATAGATAGAAATTTACGACAGCTATAGATGTGCTTCGATTTTCGACACGTAATAAGACCATTAGGCATTTGCTACTCAATGTTATAATAATATTATAAAGTGCTATGTTTTAAATTGTTTGTTTTCGATGTAATTGATTTTCATTTAACCACATTTTTATTTTATATTTTATGTTAGTTTGAATTCGGAATGAAATTGTCAATATTCTTATTGGTGGAGCAACGAGCCTAAGGTTACCGAAGACGAGCGCGGCGGGAAGAGAGTACGCGACGGCCGCGCGTGCCTTTTTATTCCTTCGGTTGCGATGATCGCGTAATATTCTACAATCATCTTCTTTCTCCTCCCACCCCACCACCCCGATGTGTCGATAGGAGGGTATGAATGATATCGTTTTGAAAGGGATAAACGATTTGGCAAGCCTACCGTCAAATAAAAAAAATAAATACGAATGGTTTTCCGCGCAACCACTTATAATTATGATTACTCAACGATCAAATAATGTCGCTCCAGCACTTGTTTCGATGTAATCTAAATTTCTTAAACCAGAAGAAGTAAAATACAATTATAACTTTTTTTCGTAGAAATACGTCTTTATTTACATAACACGATAAAAAAATACTCCTACTCCCTGCGGTATAGTTTCAAGAACACTTATTGTATTTCCTCTCTGATTGGCTATTGAATAATTATATTTTCGAAAGATCTGGTGGGAAAAAAACATAAAATAAAATCTTAAGTTGGATACTATTTACTTTCGTATATTTTATAGTTTATAAGTACTAGAGACAGTAGATTTTAGGTTCTATTCCGAAAAATATATTTGTTATATTATATACTTAATACAATTTTATTTTTCTCAGCGATAATTTCAAAAAATAAATTAGGTGACAGAAACGTAGATTTTATTTGGAAGATATTAAAAGTTTCGAATTGCACTACTTTGAAATAGTGCTTTAAAAGATCTTTCAATCGATACCTCACATCACAAAAACATTTTCTTTACTCACCCAAATATATCGCTTACGTAAATTAGTAAACAAAATCGGTTTTGACTATCCCATTTGTATTTTTGCTAACAATATTTATAACTATGTAAAATTTTAAATATGCATATATTCTACATGAAAAACTTCCAGAAAAACCTTTGCGATATAGCCTTATATAACGGAGAGAGAAACCTTGAGGAGATTCTAGAAGAGAGATGTATAAGTTATTTTTATTTGATTACGAATTAAATTCTAAAAATCATTGATTTGGCCACATTATGCTACTACAAATTCTGAATATATTTTAGCGAATGTTAAATTAACTGCACCTTTATATTACGTCTTAGAACAAAACTAATAATTTATTATCTACAAAGTGAGGTTATTATTTCAAAATTGACTAAAGAGGTAAAAAAGTAGAGAAGCGAGTTAAAGAAGCGGACTGTTGAAATAACTTTAAATTCCCACGTTAAAAATTAAAATACGAACCCCTTTCCGTAAATGGTTTCCAATTTCAGATGTTTTACAACACCTTTAATTAAACAATTTTGAAGCATAATCAACATAGGCTCAGTTGAATTGTACTTTTGGTACGTTTCATCTCGAACCTTACCAAGATCAAAAGTAAAATGTCAAATTAATTTTCATAAATATCGCAACAGTAATAAAAATTCGAGAAAGTAAATTAAATTCCAAACACTACAAAAACATATTAACCGATTCCATGTCCCGTGTACTATATATAGAGTACTGACAATATGTATTAACTGAGTCCGTTATATGAATATTTTGTGTTGAACAAAATATTATAAGGAAACATGAAGATTTTGGAAAATCTGTAGAAAAGTCGTGTTTGTAATTCTAATATTTTTTGAGAAAAAAAAAGGTCCAAGGGACTAAATAAAAGGGAACAGAAGCCAAATCGGTGGTTTTTAGAATTTCGGTTTGTCTGTCTGTGTATGTATTCACGTTCACGTAAAAACTACTTAAAAGGTTTCCATGAAATTTTGTGTGTAGATGGTTAGGGACCCAAGACAAATTATGGTCTATTTTTATCTGATTAAGGAACTTAAAAAAGGAGGGTGAAGTGTTTTCGTTCCTTTAGATGTTAATTTCGATTTTATATGATTTAGTTGTTTTATTAAAATAAATAAAATATTTAGGTATCGATAAAGCCTAAAATTACTTTTAACCGTTGCATATTAAAATGAACTACGCAGACAGTCTACGTTTCACTTATACCCGTATTTATAAAGAAGTAATTACTTGTTGCTAAGTAATTTCTTAGTTAAGTCATTACTTAAGGTTAGAATTCTTAATTCCAAAATCTCATTCTATAGTTGAGTAACACACGTTACTTACTTGAGCAAATGCCAAGTAACACTCTAACGCTGGGTGGTTGTGTCTGTGTTCATAAACATCGTTCTTCATTATTATGAACAATGTTTTGGCTTACTGTCAAAGGTTTCGAAATAACCAACAATTCGAATGCATTGCATATGCATTCCCTGTGTTAAAATTTACGAACGACGATTAACACGAATTTTATTGCGCCGAAAATAAATATTCGTAAAAAAATTTCTAAGTTAGATAACGTCTAAACTTTTAAAGTAAGGAGGTTTATTTAGCAGTAATTATATAATACCGAAAAAAGAGTGACATATTCGTGCAATCACCTGTCACTCCTATAAAGGGAGATGAGTTGGAGATGTGAGATAATAATTATTCAATAAAATTAAATGTGTAAAAGTAAATAGTGTAAAACTTACAACATAAATATAATGTTTGATTATTATACTTAGTTGTTTAATTTCTGTTCAAATGGTTATTTATTCGAGATATATATATATATATATATATATATATATATATATATATATATATATATATATATATATATATTTAAAAAAATCAATTTCTATCTCCTCTAATATAATATTATTATCTATATTGTCTACAACAGCAAAAACCGTTCCAATGCTATCCAAAGTTTCCATTTTTTATCCTAAATAACCTCAAAGTAGTGCTTAAGTAAAGGAAATGGTGACTATTACTTGGCTAAGTATTCTAACTTTTGACAGTTCTAACGTGGAGCAATTACTTAACTATCGAATACAAATCGTTATTTAAGTAATTACTTTTACTGAAGTAATTACTTTTACTTGTTTATAAATACGGGTGTTAGACGGTGCACATCTAACTTAAAATACAAAAAGTAGTGACATTTTTACCTCCAGTTGCTAATAAATTAAATAACCTTCATTTACGTGTTTATATAATTCATATGTTTATATACGGAGGGCACACTGAAATGATCGGAAATAGAATATTTCGGATTGAGTTACAAAAAAACTTTTTTTTAGAATTTGAATACTGGCCTCTTTGAATCTTAATGACATTCAAAAAATTAAAAAAAAGGCTGAAAACAAAAACTATGTTGGTTTAAAGTTGACACGTCGTTAACAGAAATGGAGCTCACACGTGAACATTTCCATGCCATAATTTATCACAATTTTCGTCGCGGCTTATCCCAAGATAAATGTCTCAGCGAACTTGTTTCGATTTATGATGTTGAATCACCGAGTCACACGACAATATATCGCTGGTATACAGAGTTCCGACGCGGTCGCGTGTCGCTCAGCACTGTTTCTTCTGCAGGTCGAACAAGAACAGCGGTCACGCCCGAAAATATCGCAGCCGTGCGAACTATTACAGTAGATGACCATCATGTGACATACGAGCAGATTCAGGTTGTTATCAGTATTGGAATGATTGCAATTCAGTCCATGTTACATAATGAGCTGTGTGTAAGAAAGATAGTTTACCGCTGGGTTCCCCACAATTTGTCCGAAGAGCAAAAGGCAGCTCGTGTAGATTGGTGCCGGAATACTCTACAACCCTTAAACGGAGGGAAGTCAAATGCCGTTTACAATATCGTCTCAGGTGACGAGTGATGGATTTATTCATACGAACCTGAAAGAAAACATCAGTTAGCAGTTTGGGTCTTTGAAGACGAGGTCAAACCAACGAAAGTGGTTCGCTCCCGCAGCGTCTCAAAGAAAATGGTCGCTACGTTTGTCTCGAAAAAGGGGCACGTTGCTACAATTCCTTTACAGGAACGCAGAACGGTTACCGCTGAGTAGTATATCACGGTTTGTTTACCAGAAATGATAGCCGAACTCCGAAAAAATAACCCGAAACGTCGCATCTTACATTACGATAATGCGAGGTCCCATACGGCTCGGAAGACAAATGATTTTTTGAAGCAGGAAAACGTTGAGCTGATAAGCCATCCTCTGTACAATCCTGACCTGTGTCCAAACGATTTCTTTAAATTCCCTAGAATTAAAGATTTATTACGCGGTCAACGAATGGAAAAGTGAATCAAGTAGAACGGAGAATACTTTGAAAAACTATAAAATACAATTTAGCTATACCGTGCATGTGGCTTTTCTTATTCCCGATCATTTCAGTGTGCCCCTTGTATTTAAATACATAATTTAATTGAAACTTCTAACGTTAATTTTTTTAGTTCTTTCATTATTTCATTTTAGTAGGTATAAATAAAATTTTAAAAAGTAACTAATAACTACCTTAGTAGATAATAGTGACATCCATCGAAAATCATAAAATTAAGGATGTTTCTAAGTTTAATTTCTAATCATTAGAAAGTTTTTATTAGGTATTAGTTTTTTCATCTATAAATAAACTAATGAAAATTGTAATTATTACAAAACTTTTATTATCCTTATAGTTTAAATAAAGAGATTTTTATATATGTATTGGTCAGATATTAGAATTTATAATATCATGATTTAGCCGATTGTTGCGTGAAATGGCGGTATTACATAAAATTTAAAGGTGTTTGTTGACTATGTCATGATATAACTTGACCAAATCAACGAATAGAGATTGTTTGGCAATATTATATTTGACAGAAGCATAATTTTTAATGAAATATACGTCACTATATGCCAAACGTATGTATAATATAAATCTTCGCAGCTTTGTTATGCGATGAGCCAACCGATTCGCAACTTATTGTGGCAAAGTACTAAAGAGTAGAGCCGTGGTAGCTCAGATGGTTAGCGCTTCCTTAAATATCACATAGGCACCAATGAAATTGTTAATTGCAATTTTAAGTGCTGATTTACCACGTGCTCGGCGGTGAAGGAAATTATCGTGAGGAAACCAGCATGTTTGAGAAATAAAAAATATTTCGATGACATGTGAAGTTCGCTAACGCGCATTGGGGCAGCACGGCGGACATTTTCTTGCCCTAAAACCATTACAGACATGAGAGGAGGCCTGTGCCTGGCAGTGGGACGGTATATAGACTGTAACTTTAACTAGAGAGTACAATTTTGGTTTTGCGATTATCTAAGATAGAAGTTCTTTAGTTTAATATGTTGTGTCTATCGGTATAGCAATATTTCGCCAATTTCTTTTTGTATCAACTCCGATATAATTAATTGAAAATTAAGTGCACTGTGATTTTTATCCGTAATTAATAGTTCGTGATACCGTTGACGCAGACTTTTTTACTTTTAATGAGAGTTTTAGCTTTTAATTACTTACTTTTAATAACAGTTTTTCATATATTAAAATAGTTTTTTATATTTTCATACATAATTATTAAAATTTTTGTAACAGTTCCGATTTTTATCTAGGCAGCTACTTTTTTACATTTAATGGGGCTATAGATTGCTGATCATAGACTTTCCCCATTGTTTGTCAAATAGACCGAATATTTGCAGTAGTTTTCACGCTTGGCAAGCTGTCACCCATCTCCTGTTTCAGTTTGCTTCTGTCACTTCTTACGACATCCACGGGATAATATGGGATAGTGGTTTCTTTTTTTGTACTCCCGTTTACCAATTGGATTCTCACCACAGATTGCTAAATAAGTAGGATATTTGCTGTAGTTGCCAGGCTTGGCATGCGAGTTGTCAACTGTATTTTTTTTAATTTGAGTTATGATCAGGAAAATGCTGTTGCCCCTCTTTTACATCTACTCCCGTTCATGAATTTAGTTCTTCTTACACGTTCACTATGAATAGAACTACATTTATGAAATTTTGAAGTCTACTCGAATGTAAAAAAAAAATAAGATTCGTTGCGGCCAATGTTAATAAAGATCATCAAATCCAACATTATTTTATCGAAACTATATCAACTTTAATTATGCATAGTAAGTAAATATCGCATTTCTGATTCCAGGCCAATTATCCTTTCATAAAGACACATCGGAAGAACAATTTCAAAGGTGTTGATAGACAAATGATATTAAAGCAATTCTGATAATCTCACTTATGTGTTTCTGTAACATATTATACTGTCAAATTTCAATAATTTCCTACATCAAATATAGACCGGATACCGACGTACTTATGTATCTCTAAAAGTAATGTTAATTTTAATACGAAAAAGTTTTATTGATATTACTAAATTCAAGCCCACGCGAGCGAAGCCGCGGGTAAAAAGCTAGTATAATATATGTTAATTATAACATTTAAAATTTAAAATATAAACATAACAAGTCACATATGATGACATTCAAAAATCGGTAGTCACAAAATACATTTCCTAGTCATACTATTAAGTAGACGAACCCAGACTCAATCAAAAACAACAAAATCTAAATTTTATCGTAATTTAAGTTGAACACTACACAAAAGTTGTATCTAAAAAAAATCTTGGATTAATAAAGTATTTTTTTTCTAAAAAATAAACTACCGACTTTACCAGTTAGGTATTATAAATATTTCAATTTCAATAATTGTGATATTCTTTATAAATTTTTTCTTTTATTAGCAACCAATAACTATTACTTTTAACTTTTTAGTATTGTAGGCAAAGTGTTAAAGTCGGTTTTTATTGTTTTGAGAAATAATATTACTTCATTTTTCATTTTTTAGTAAACACAAAAGTTAAAATGGCCTCCTAAGCGTGCTGCTGTAATAAGAGAGGGACTATTGGAGCAAACAAATGACAAAATGAAAGATCGTTTAAGAAAAAATTAGGTCAAAAATTTAATAATTATTACAAAAGACAGTAATGAACAGCGTATAAGCACGCGGACATTCATAAATCAGAACTTACGCGATAGACGTAATGAAGTCCAGGGTACTACAAGTAGACTTCATTACGCCTGATGGGTATCGCGAAGTTAAAAATCCGTCTCTTAAAGGGAAATCGAGGAATAAGTTTAATATTGGACTCTTGTTAACTTCCGAGTAAAAAGTTATTGTAATGGGTCCCGTTTTGCAAATTGGAAATTTCAACATATCTCCACGTTTCAAGGTCTTTAGAGTCGAATAGTATGGTTAGAGAATGTCCGCGTGTGTACATGTACGTATGTATGTATGTATCTATGAATGTATGTATGTTCAGATTAAATTTTCACTATCTCGTATCTCGAGAACAAAGAGTGATACTGCCTTGGGACCAGTTTCATTTAACGCATAATTATGTAACTTAGACCTCATAAAATTTTGGTGCCGAATGAAAAATTGTATAAAATATTTAAAATATACGATATTTTTTTTTATTCTTTCCACTGGGAAGTTAGTCGTGTGGACATTTAAGTCGCACCTAGACCGCTTTTTTCTTAAAACTTTTTAATGTAACCACCGTGGTGGCAAAGCCTATTTAGTACAAAAATAATCATTGAAATCGCAGTTTACAATCTGCGAATATGTCATATAAAATCCCTTAAACAAGAGTCCAATATAAAACTTCTACCTCTATTTTTCACACTTGGGAACGGAATACTTCTTTAAAATTTATTAGGACCCCGGAGATGATATCTATTTAATAAAAAAAAAGAATCATTAAAATCGCTTTATAATCTGCGAAGATATCGCGTAACATACACAAAAAAAAAACATTTAAGATCCTGCGCCTGTTTTAAATCGGTTAATAATGGTAATGTTAAAAAAATATAAGAAACAAAAGAACTAAGCTAAGCCAAAGATCAAATCATACTTCCTAGCCATTTTATAAGAACTTAATTAAAATTCGTGTTTATAAAGCTTAGCGTTGCTATGGCAACTCCGTGAAGACGAGCTACACGCCACCACATTTTTACAACTGAATAAGTTGCTCGTAATGTGTACTAGTTCATACACAATGTATTTATTGAGTTTTTTTTTCTCTTTTACTGCTGCTATACATGCAGCACCTTTTGGTACTAAAGTTACTTTTACGTATCTATTTAGTTGTTAGCAGGAAGATGTTACTGCCCATCCCCGATTTTATTTTCCACTGCGTCGCCTCTTACGACTCCCACGGGATGATATGGAGTAATGAATTTTCTTACGCCGCCCCAACACGGTTAAACTTTATAAGATAGGAGGACTTTTGCAAATGCACTGCATTGCCTGAGGCCCACTCTAATATACGCAGAGTCGCGTAGTGTTAAAATATATAACGAACAAACAACGAAAACTGTACTTGATAGGAATACATCAATTACAGTATTCAGATGGTAATGTGAGGAATTGAATGATTATGATTGTGTAAATCACACACATTACTCAATATTTTTAAATAGTACCCGGATGACCGAGCTTTGTTCGGTTTTTTAAGTTACATTTAGATACAAATTTCTTGAATAATATTTTTTGATCTTATTGACATAATAGAAAAAACTGAACTGGTTATTTGAATAAAAAATCATGAGTGAAATTAGTTTAATTAAAATTTTCGTATTTTTAAAAAATACTGAAAAAAAGGGCTCGAAATAATTGATTTTCTCACAAAAGAAGGGAACTTGAAAAAAAAAAAGGAAAAAAAGTCGGACCCAAGACGAGACGCGAACCAAGGCATTACGATTTCACGACCGCTCGATATCCACTTGAGCTATTACGATCATTAACAAAGTGTCAAAATTTACCTTCTTATCTTGTAACAGTTTTTCATTGCTAAAAATAAATCCTAACTAGATCGATTTATTGCCCCCGAAACTCCTTGGACACTAAATTTTATGAAAATCGTTGGAGCCGTTTCCGAGATTCCGATTATATATATATATATATATATATATATATATATATATATATATATATATACAAGAATTGCTCGTTTAAAGGTATAGGATTACGGTGTAAATGAACAATCTCTTCGTTTATTGGAATCTTATCTTAGTAATAAATATGCAGTGGCATACAGTGATTTTTCTCGGACAGGGAGAGAGTATAATTAGCTTTTCTTCCTTAACATGGTTAATGCGAGGGTATCTATCAAATATCTTTTGACATAGATATAAAATCGATACCAGATCACAGCTAACGCTACTTATCGTTACCGTTATAACCCATTAAAAGTCTACTCCTGAACATAGGCCTCCCCCATAATTATTTCATAGGGGATATTTGCCATAGTTGCCAGGCTTGGTAAGCGGGTTGGCAACCACAGAATTTTTTATTTTTAGTTGTTTTTAATAAGACGCTGACCATCTCCTGGTTTGTTTGTCTCTGTCGCTTCGCACGACATCCACAGGACGATATACGGTAGCAGATATTCTTACACCGTCGCTATACGGATAGTTTGTTGAAATAGTAAATACATTTAAAACTACGTGTTCATTAAAATTTTACTATCCGAAATCAGGTTAAATAATCTTCATTGGATTTTTATGTATTCTTATGTTTGGTATTCCTCAGCATAGTAATATATTATTCAGCTCGTCTCTCGCTTGTACTTTAGGTTTTCAAAATTATCTTTTATAGTTTCTCCTTGATGAAGAATGAATGAATAAATTAATGAAATATACTAGATCAAATCCGCAATATAATGCGCGTACCCAGATCGGTGACAGGAAACAGCTACAAAGGTGGGATATGTCTGGTTCTGCGATTGCCAGGTCGCATTACCATAGCAATTCATCCCATATGAGGAGGATGTTCAGCATTAGATGTTTACAAGATGGCGAGGAAAAAGAAGAATATTTTAAAAGTCTAGTAGTTAGACTACTACTTTGATCGTCCCTTGCACGAAAAAAATACATAATGTATGTCTATGTTGAATTACTTTTTAAAATATCTTGCCCTTGAATTATGTATTTAAAATTAAAAAGTTTAATGCATAGGCAAATATTATAGTGCCTAAAATGGAACCGTTGGGTACTATGTTTTATGGCTACTGATACAGTAAAATACATAGTAAACAATACATTAACATATAAACCTGCGTTGAGTAGTAAAACAAAATCGTTTACTTTTATTTTATTGTAAAATATATAAATTACTTCTAAGTTATGCGTAGATTAAAATATGATCATTCTCATCTCTAAGTTTTAATTAATAACAATTAAATTAGTAGTAACTAGAATTACTAGAATAACAAGCAAGGCAATTATAACTTAGTAAGTATTGTTTTCCTCTGAAGAAACGCGTAACTAGGCTTTGATATTTTCTCGATAAGAATTTTCAATACAAAAACTGTAACTCAATACAGATTATAAAAATACTTATTGAAATTAATTTATATTTTACCACTGATTTATAAAAATAATACTCACTCCTTGGAAGGAAGATCTATAATAATTTAGCTTTTTAGAAATTCCCGCTTTGTCCTAAAAAGTTTCAACTAGAAACCTAGCGACACCTTATTTACAATAAGGATTCAATTAAGGTGTTTTTATGTAACTGTGTGACTATGTGAGAATATCCACTACCACATCATATCATCCCCTGGGTGTCACAGGCGATTGATGTAGAGGCACTGGTGACTAAGAGGGAAATAAAACGGGAGATGTATGCATAATCCTAATAACAGCTCAAAATAATACAAAATCTGCCAATCTGCTTTCCGAGCATGGCAACATGGGGGATTAGAGATTTTGCCGTAGTTATCTAAGAGAGAAGATCATCATCATCATCGTCATTACAGCCCTACACAAGTCCACTGCTGAACAAGACCTCTCCCTAGGAATGCCACCACATGACTTACCAGATCGTCACTCCATCTAGTGGGGGGGTCGCCCTACACCACCACCTACCGGTACGAGGCTGCCATTCTAGAACCTTTTTTACCCCATCGGATGTCGGTTCTTCGAGCTATATGGCCGGCCCATTGCCACTTCAGCTGACCAATCTGTTAGGATATGTCGATCACTCTGGTCCTACTGTGAATATCCTCATATCTAAGTTTATCATGCAGAGAAACCCCGAGCACAGCCCTCTCCATAGCTCGTTGAGCGACCTAGATCGTCTTCATACGGCTTGCCGTGAAGGACGACGTCTTAGATCTATAAGTCATCACTGGCAACACGTACCGGTTGTACAATCTAGTCTTCAGATTTTGAGGTGAACCTGACGAAAAAATGTGTCGTAATTTCCCGAACGCTGCCCAGCCGAGTTGAATCCGTCGATTGACCTCTCGGTCGAAGTTAGACTTACATAGTATTTGTCCCAGGTAAACGTACTCGTCAAAAACTTCGAGCTTAGTGCTCCCGACAACTACCGGTGTGACATGGACATTAAACATGATCTTTGTTTTGTCCATGTTCATCTTAAAACCTACCGTTGAGAGACACCATTGAGGTCATTGAGCATAGTGCTTAGGTCCTACAGCGAGTCTGCCATAAGGAATATATCGTCGGCAAATCGAAGGTGTACTATTTCCAGTCTAGTAGCTTGAAAACGTCTTCCAATGCAGCGGTGAAAAGTTTCGGGGGCATAACGTCACCATGTCTTACAGTTCTTTGCAGTTGGATAGGATTTGCACTCTGGTTTTGTACTCGGATAGCTATCGTAGCCCTACTGTTTAATCACTTCAGCACTTCCATATACCGACAACCAACTTGTCATCGCTGAAGGGACTGTAGCACCGCCCAAATTTCGACGGAATCAAAGGCTTTCTCATAGTCCACATACGCAATACAAAGTGGCAGATCTTCTCGGTCTTGAACTCTTCGGTCTTCTGTACAATCTGCCGTAGAGTACGTATGCGGTCCATGTGTATGTCGAATCTTTAACAAATTATTTAAAAAAATAAACACAACAGTGCAGGTATCGGTATCGGGTTTCGAGGTTGCGACTGCTGATCATAAGAATCTGTTTTCAAATCCCGAGTTGGACCAAAAATCACCTATTGGGTTTTTCTGTAAAGAAATTATCAGTAGAAGCCCGGAGACAGAGTTTTGGCGGCGATTCACCTTCGTGCCACTGAAAGCATGTAAATTCGTTGGTCCTGTGCCTGTATCTCTCCCGTCGTGTCGCATTGTCGTCCCATCGAACTATAAGAGTGGTAACGGAATAGAAGTGCAATTGTGCTTATACACATACACGTGAATTACAGTACCTGCCCTACGCAGATGGCTAGTCTCCGTTGAGACTAGCTGCTCAGACCGAAATTCGGTCTGGAACTATTTGTTATCAGGCATCGAAATATGCAGTATCGATGCCTTCTAGGTATTTATTTTTAAAATAAATAAGTTACAAAATAAACAAAAGTGGTATGCATTACATGGCTCAAAAGACAGATAATTACCAACATTATTAAATAACATTTATGAATTATTTAAGAAAGAGTTAACGATTTAATTCAATTAATTTCAAGTTGAATGCGTGTAATAGTGCAGAAAGAATTTGTCATAATTATTACGCTTGGCAACGACGAGATTGTACAACCAGTGCTTGCTGTCAGCGATAACTTATTGATCTGACACGTGGTCCTTCACTGCTGGCCGTGTGAAGAAGCTCAAGGTCGTTCAGCAAGCTATGGAGTGACCAATAAAGCCCAACGAATTAGTAAGCTGAAGTGGCAATGGGCCGGACTTAAGAAGAAAGTTTCTAGAGTGGCAGCCTCGTACCGGTAGGCGAAGTGTAGGGTGCCCCTCACTAGATGGAGTGGCGACTTCGTAAGACATGCAGCAAGTCGACGGATGTAGGTAGCTCAGGACCGTGCATTTCTTTCCGCTGCATTCCTTGGGGTGGTAAAGCCACGCTGCAGCTATATTATGGTTGTAGCACAAATAGGTCGGCTCAACCGAGGTAGGACCACGTTCTCACAGAATACGAGCGTAAAATTGTAGCTTAATGCTGCTGTGTTTCGTATGATGAGTGTAGAGAACCGGTGGCCCTTTTTATTGGAAACAAGGCATTCTCTCTCTGTCCTCGGGGGTGACAACGCATTTGCATTTTGAATCTTAATTGGCGATAAATGTAGATGTATATGGGTCACAGCATCCACTTAACATCAGGTGGACTGTGTTTTTTTTTTTTTTTTTTGGGAAAAGACAAACAAACCACCCATCGAGTGGGAATTACTAAAAAGAGGGCCGAGGAGAAAAGGCAAGAGCCACTGTGTGCTCGTTTGTTACCCTTATTCTAAAAAAAAAGGCCTATGTTCAGCAGTAGACTTGTGAAGGGCTGTATTGATGATGATTACGCTTGACAAATGATTTAACGGCCGTAATAAGACTCTTTCCATACATATAGTCGATATATATTTCAAGAAAATACAATAATAATTCATTTTTATCTCTGGATTTCTGACGATTGAATGGGGAAAACACTTTAAAGGCAACCGTACCTTTTCAAATAACAAATGGTGCTTTTACAAATAACAACCCCGCCTGTAACAACCCTACCACTTTAATCCACTTTATGAAACGAATTTGTATAGAAAGTTGTGTCTCCCACTCGTCCGCACTTAGAACTACTCTTTTGTAACGATACTAGCACACATCTCGTAACAATACGAGAACTTTTCGCATTTTTGTCCAATTTTATTTGTTACTAGTACTCTGATATTTTTATATTCTTAATAGGTATATCATTTTACATATATATATATATATATAAATATAAATGTAAATGAACATTTGGATTATAGCCAAATGTTTTTATATCTTTTTGTGCACGGGCAGTGGATTTTCTATCCAATCTCGTACTCGTAACTACATTTTAAAAGTTAACAAAACTACAGGACACGACCGAAATTTTATATTTTTTTTATAAGAGAGGAAATATATAATTTAAAAAAAAAAGAAAAAAAATTAAATAAAAAAAAAATTTAAAATAAAAAAAAAAAAAAATGTTAACATTAAGTTGAGTGACCATTACAAAATTACCTTTTGCGGAGACACACAGCATCAAGTCATTTTTATTGTTTATAATTTTTTATCCAACATTTCGAGAATTATATATTAATATCAAGTTTCTAGATACTACTCGTAATTGCTGAAATATTGTAAAACTGGTGTTAGGTGCAGTTTATTCAGTTAGACATCGGAGCTGTTTACGCCATTCCGCTTGCAAAGCGTGTTGGGCATTGATAAATACCAGTAAAGTTACTTAAAATCATACTTAGCAGAGAATCCTGGAGAGGTTCTTTTAGAAAAAAAAGGAAAACAAAAAATATGAGCCATGAAGGATGTCCTCCTGATCAATTTTAACCACGACGACATCTATAGAAGAAGATACCTAGAAAAATTATAGTGCCACTATTCATTTGGCTAAGTGCCAATCTTTAACCCATAGAATATTATAATACATAGAATACTATAATACATACATAATAGAACGGGGGAGTGGGCGCAGCCCGCGTAGCCACTAAAATGTCACTAACACGTCAATTCACACGTATAAATGTCAACACGAGATGTGTTTTGACGTTACAATCGTTTCCAAATTTCGCATGCAAATTATTTAAAAAATGCAAAATTGCACCATATTTACAAATAAATATATATTAAAATTTAATATATAAAATAAATTTAATGATGATCTTAACATTAATCAAAAGTCTAAAATGTGTAAATTTACTCAGTCTGTCAACACAGCGAATCGGGTTTGGTGACGCCAATCCTTGTATAAAATGAAGTTGATAGCCATTCTATTGTGTATTATAGTATTCTATGCTTTCACCTATATCTACCGCTGAATAGCAATGCTTGTACTGCTGTATTCCCTTTTGAAGAGTACAGAGAAGCAATATAATTACAGGATGTGAGACATTCCATCTTAGTCCTCAGAGATGACACGGCAACAGCATCTTTCTATGCTTTAAGTTGGATGTAGGTATCCATGGACCGCTGTAGCCACTTATCATCAACTAGACTGCAAAATTTACACTACAGTTTTATATACAAAAATTATGAATTTGAATTAAAAAAATTTGGGAATTGAATTGAACTGAAGCGACGGTAGCCTAATGGCAGGGCGCGGACCGCGAACTCAAAAAGGTCGTGGGTTCGAATCCGCCATTCGACTACTGGCGTGAACCACTCGTAACACAAGCAATTTAAGCATACCACGAGTGGTTAAGGGGAATATTAGTAATGTTTATAGCATTCTTAATATAATTTAAAAAATAATAAAAAAATTACATTATAATTTAAAAACAATGTGTTGCACGCAAACAATCGTGCTGTACGCGCTGACACAAAGACGCTATTTTAACTTACCGTTGCCCACTGTAAAGGTTTAACAATTAAAGAGGGAGAAAAACAAGTATAATCCTGAAAATTGGTAATTAGGACTTCTTTTCTGCATAGGAATATATCTGGGTAGGAACCACACTCCTACCAGTGGCAAAGCTAGGGCTCCAAACTAGGGCAAGCCCAAGATATGGTTTTGTTGTTTTTAGCAGTTTAATAAAAATACACCAATCTTGAGCTGTCTCCACTCTTTAGTTTCATATTCAGTGCTGTCAAGGACGTGTTTAACAAAGCACAGAGAAAGCATACTACCGCTAGATAGATTGTATGACATATGCAATTGCACACCTTCGGTGGTTTTGTAAAGAGCCGTTTTGGGTTTGCTTGAGATATTTACAAACAATACAATACATGAACAAAAGAAAAGCATGAACAAAGTACAAAAAAAAACTATGTACAAAGTTAAAAAAGGGACGCCTGACAGATGTGAAACCTCGAAATTATTTTGTTGAAGTTATATGCATAAAAGAACAGATTACGACAGGAATTAGATAGTTATAATGAGAAGATAAAGCTTTGCTAATTTATTACCATAAAATAATGACTATTTATTATATAATTATTCATTTTCAATTTATAATAAACTGTACAAAATGATATTCAATTCATAAAAAAAACTTACAAAATGATATTTTTAAACTCATATGGTAATATAAAATATAAAATTAGCCGATAGCGTATTTGTGCCATCTAGCGTAATCTTTAGGTACCGTCGTGAGAATCAACCGATTTTCGTTCGACAAAATGACTTTACCTATAGAATTAAGTAGATGGCACTATTAAAATTTTATATACTGGAAATAACAAAAAGGAGTATTCTTTAAAAACCTCAATACATTCTTCTGTATTCTTTTGATTTATTACATTAAAATTTGGGCTTCAAGTTAAAAAAAGATTGTAACACTTATTTTCTATAAAATTAAACCTAAGTGTCTCATATTTTATGCTGCCATTCAAAATGATATTTTTAATTAATATGGTAATATAAATATTGAGTTATTAAACCTTTAAATACGCCTAACTTAATTAAACTTTAATACTAAAGAGTCCTGTACCTATATTTAAAGTATGAAGAAATGTTTATCGAATATTAAATTTCATTTTTAAAGATTTTGCCTTTTCCTCGCCGATTAGCACTTCAACACACTTATATTCATCACAATGAACACTATTATCCTCCCATTTTCACTGAAAATCTTTGCAATCTTTAAAAGCATAAATTTTTAACCAACACAACAAAAACAAACATAAACATTGAAATGTGAAGTGAACTTCCAAACGAATGGCCCGCACCCCATTCGCTAGTCGCTAACGCACTTCTAAACAACTTCAGGGCAAAGCCAGGCTTGTGGCTCAATAGTAATTTCTATATAAACATTTCGTAGTTATATTTCATTAGACAACATTTTGCCACAGGTTAGAAAGGGAGCGATCGTCTTCTCGAAAGCCCGGTAAAAAGCCTACGCGTGCAAGGGAGACAACGAATCGCTCAATTTAACTCTCCTTATATGTATGACAGCAGTATTCCTAAGGCTACGAGGTCGGAGGAGGAGGTACAGAGCGCGCGGGAAATTTGAAATAGTTTTTTTAAATTTCAGTTTACGAGTTATTTTATTACTTGATATTATTGATTGATTCAGCTTCATAAGGCAAGCCGGGCTTCTGGGCTTCTATAGAGGCTTCGCCACTGACTCCTACTATTTTTGTTACCAAGCACACACTGTATTCTTTCGGTCTAAATTCCATCCAGCGTTCTATCTCGCTAAGAAGTGCTCAGAGTTATTTGCAGAACGCTTTGTGTAGAGTTATTTGCAGGATTCCATGGACTACAATAGCCACTCTCATCAGGTAATGTAAGTCCACGGTCACTTTAATTTTATAAAATAAAACTAATAACTTAACACTTTGACAGCCAACCGCTTTTTAGCGCGCATTCTCTGGTACGCCGGCCATTTTATAATATATTGAAGGATTTTTAGAAAAATAACTATAAGTGCTATATGCATAATGTTTCTTTTTTTCTTTTATGTATTATCTATTTTATAGATATAATTAAAAACATTTTATTATTGATTATAGTTATATTTAAAAATTAATCTTAAATAGGGCGCGAAATTGAAAAAAACAAAAACTCTAACATAAACGTATTACATATATAAAGCAGCGTAATTTGTAATTGTGTTATATTTTTTGAAGCTAAACAAAGAGGTACAGAGTAAAAAATAGTTTCCTTTCGTCCACGTTTCCCAGCTTGTTTTTTACTTAGGTTTTAAGTAATGAACGAAGGATCAAAGTTATGCATCCTATAGGCAACGTCGAGGTTTAATATTTTTTCTATTCATTAAAGCCCTCCACTGCTGTATATAGAAAAGAATGCCACTAAGCACAATCCTAACGTCGGACCGAAGCTACAGCTTCTTCGTCGGCTTCAGCTTTGGCCAGAATTGGCAGAAGTTTTGGCAAAGGTTTGCAGCAAGCACCAAAATTGAACCTACTATTACAAACGAGCGAGAGCGCTAAGATGTGGCAACGCGCACGGTGTCACACTGCATTGTGGACTTGCACCGGCCGGCCGAGTGCAATAAATTATAGCGTAATAATAATTTTAGCCAAACTTCAACAGAATTGCTTAAGGTTCTTTACGCCTTCGAGTTCGGCCAGAAAGTAGTTAGTAAAGAATTTGTATTATATAATTAAATTACCTACTAATTTAATTAGATGGATAATACTCATCAACAACCTCAAGCGAAGTGTTCCTAAAAATTAACAGCAAACGTGTGACATGGACGTTATATACAACCTTTGTCTTGTCTGGGTTCCTCTTAAGACCTTTCCATTCGAAGACAATATTGAGGTCATTGAGCGCTCCCAAGATCCACCAGCATTTCTGCTATAATGACTATATCAGTAGTCTAGCATAATATTGATGAATCTTTTTATTCCATTTATAGTTCAGATTCCTCATACGCCTCTGGTAATGATCCTACAGATAATTTACTTCCCTTACGCGATCAGTTAAGTAATATTTTTCTGCCTCATAAAAAATATTTTAATGTTTGTCATATTAATGCACAGAGCATTCCAAGTCATTTTTCCTACTAAGAAGAAGCATTCTCACTAGACTGTGTTGATGCTATCTTAATATCGGAGAGTTGGCTTAAACCATCTATTATGTTTCATTCTTATACGCAATGATCGGACTGAGAAGGGGGGAGGTGGTGTCGCTATATACCTACGAAAAAATATTCCTTATAAAGTTGTTCTATCTTCACCCTCCCCATTTTCTGCCACTGCTGAGTTTTTATTTCTAGAAATAAACATTATGGGTGCTAGGGCAGTTTTAGGTATTGTATATTGTCCTCCTTCTGTGGATTATTTTACCTCACTTGAGACGGCTCTTGACACCAATGGATCTGAGTACATACATTGCATGATAATGGGTGATTTCAATACTGATTTATTAAAAAATATTTCTCGCTCCCAAAAACTTCGATCAATCATTGAATCAGTCGAACTCTGCATTCTCCCATTGGCGGCAACTCATAGAAATACTGACACTGATGATTCGTTGATTGACCTCATTATTACTTCCTCTTCCGTTCGCGTGATTCAGTTTGGGCAGCTCTCTGCTCCTTGTTTCTCACATCACGACTTGATTTATTTTTCATATAAACTTAAACCTCCAAAACAGAAACCTATTTTTCTGCAGTTACGCAATTTTTCAAGAATAAATATTGAGAGTCTCAGGAGAGACGCATCTTCAATTGATTTTGGCCCTTTGGTGGCAGCTTCTAACGTCGATGATAAAATATCCTTTCTAAATAATAGCATCCTGAATCTGTATAATACTCATGCTTCGGTACATTATGTAAAATTTAAGCGTCCTCCTGCTCCCTGGATGAATGGGCTTTCCAGAAGTTTAAAAAGAATCGCTCAGAAAAAAATTGGTCTAACTTTAAAACGCTAAGAAACAGATGCAATCAGGTGGTACGAAATGCTAAACGCCGCTACATTCATGACAAAATAACTAATTCTTCGCCCACTGATTTGTGGAAATTCCTGAAGTCTATCGGAATTAATAAAGCTAATTCTCCGGAATATGGCGCCTCTCTCAATTTGGATGACATTAATCGTCACTTTGTTTCTATTACTTCATTGGACCCTCAAGTCCGTTCTCAAACTATTGCTTCTATAGAATCAATGCAGCCTCTCCGGATCCCTGACTTTTGTTTCTCCCCTGTTACTCAGGATGAAATTAAAAAAGCTCTGTTAGCCATTAAATCCAAGGCTGTGGGTTTTGATGAAATTAGTAAGCAAATGGTGTCTATGATTCTTGAGTACCTTATTCCAGCTATAACACACATTATAAATTATTCTCTGGACTCAGGTCAATACCCTTCTGCATGGAAAAAGGCTTTTGTAAGACCTCTTCCTAAGATACCTAATCCTGTTTTCCCTAACCATTTTCGTCCTATTTAAATTCTCCCATACCTCTTTAAAGTCCTGGAAGCCTGCGTTTTTAAGCAAATATCCGTATTCGCTGCAAAACATAACCTGCTGAATGAATTTCAATCGGGGGTTTCGCTCAGGTCACAGTACTACCACTTCGCTTATCAAAGTCACATACGATATAAGAAAGGGCTTAGATGAGCAAAAATTAACAGTGGTGGTGCTTATTGACTTTTCAAACGCTTTCAACACAGTGGATCATGGTATCCTCCTATCCATCCTTAAACACCTTAAATTTTCATACCCAGCCTTGGAATGGTTTTCTTCTTATATTCGCGGTCGCCAGCAATCGGTTCGCTCAGGTCAGCGGTTTTCTGCATGGGCTGAAATTGAATCTGGTGTGCCGCAAGGCGGAATACTTTCTCCTATTATGTTTTCCTTATTTATAAATTCTATCTCCTCAGTTTTAGATTGTTCGTACCATCTGTATGCGGATGATCTCCAGCTTTATGTACAGTCAAGCTTAAATAATCTTAACTTTGTAATACACAAACTAAATGATAACCCGGAAGCCATAAGAGAATGGTCATGTAAATATGGCGTTTCTGTTAATTCTGCCAAACGCAAAGTTATAATATTCGGAAGTTCGCAATTATTGGCTAAGGTTGATTATGAAAATCTCTCTCCTGTAATTTATAATGGAAGTCTGATTCCATACTGTGATTCCATAAAAAATCTTGGCCTGTACATGGATAAAACTATGACCTGGAAATTGCAGATCTCTGAAGTTAGTCGTAAAGTTGTTGCTACCTTGCGTTCCCTTTATCGTCTTAAAAATTTCCTACCTTTCAAAACCAAACTTACGCTGGTTCATTCCCTTATTCTACCTATTATCGACTATGCCGATGTATGTTACCCAGATCTATCAGAAAATCTTCTAAACAAGTTGGAGCGCCTTCTTAATAATTCCATAAGATTTATTTTTGGTTTACGTAAGTATGACCACATATCATCCTATCGTTCGAAGCTTAAATGGCTACCTATACGTCATAGGCGATGCTCTAGAATTTTACTTGTACTTTATTCAATTTTAAACGATCCAAGGTCGCCTTCTTATCTTAAGGATAATTTTCATTTTTTTCATCCGATCGACGGTCGAACATCCCGACAGTCAAACCGTCTGAGGTTAAGGTTTCCACAGCATAAGTCAAATTTTTTTAGGTCGTCTTTTACGATACAAGCCATACAACTTTGGAACACCCTCCCCAACGATATTAAGAATGCCACAAATAAAAAAGTCTTCAAAGTTCTTCTCCGAGAACATTACCTGAAGGAAACTACTAATTAACATTATTTTCCTTAATTTTTGTCTTTCTTTTCTTCTTTTTTACTTCAGATATTTATTTCATTATATATTATTCAAACATCATATTATATATATCATTCATTTGTATATTTATTTACGAAGTTTATAAGCATGTATATATATATATTATATATATATATATACATATATATATATATATATATATATATATATATATATATATATATATATATATATATATATGTATATATATGTGTATGTATGTACTTTGCATATTTTAATGTAATTATTTACGTATAATGGTCGCACCTGCCAACAATTGTCCTTGGCACCCAGGGTTGACTGGCAGAGAATGCCACATGGCATTAAGTCCGCCCTATGTACCCCTTTAGCTTAAGGTGTTACGCTTAAGTTTTTAAATAAATAAATAAATAAATATTATGTGAATTAAATTAAAATAATGAAATTGGATTTTTCTTAGAAGAAGCTTATTTCTATCTTACTTTTATAATCGCATTTTCTCATGCATTTTTAAAACTTTCTGTGTACCTTAATATTCTTACATTAATGTATAAATGTGTTTTCATAAATTCAAACTTCGAAGATTTTTACTATAAGAGAATGAAAATCAATATTGCATTATTGATTTTTTGTGTCAACAAACGCCCGCTACATAGAGCAACAGTGGATTGGAGAGGAGTAGCCATTCGCAGCCGTCCCTCTCTGTCAAAGTATAAGTCCACGCGGTCATGCGTAGAGTAAAATTAGTTGAAGCCGCACTGCCGACTATACTAAGCACTATACTATACTAAAAATGTCGAATTGTTTTTTGCGTCAAAAAGAGATCCGCCGCATCAAATTTACAAAAATAACCTTACATAAATTAGTAATTTTTAATCACATTAATACTATTTAATTCTTTTTAAACTTAAAAATTACAATAATAACTGTCGTGTTGTTTCGATTTTGTTTACCACAGGCTGCTCGCTCTCATGCAGATCGATCGAGCGACTGATCTGAATCTGTGTCCTAGTTGTCGCTGTCACCGAGCGATTCCGTAATAATGTACGAGTACCTGTGTGTGTATGAAATTGTTAGTTTATTGTTTTAATTGTTATATCTGAGTTTCGTAGTGACAGATAAATATTTTTGTATGCGTAGATTTTCCCCTGCAAAAAAAGATTTAAAGTTCTGTAAAAACGCTATGGCTACTCCCCTTCGGTCGGCCGGTGGCTCGTGATGCTCTCTGTCCATTATAGCCATATATATTTATATATTTTAAAATAACTAGTAATAAATTATGTGGAAATTACAGTACAATTTTAACAAAATCAAAACATAAAATAATGTCTAAAAATAATATACTAAAATAATGTATTAAAACTTAATTTTTAAGTCGTGAGTCAGGGTAGAATTGTATATTTTTTTGCGTTTTTATTAGGTTTATCTTTTTAAAAGGACGTTTTAAAAACCAAAAGAACCTTTGAGTAAAAATATAATAGAACTAGGTGTCAATTTTTTAACAAGTCTTATGATATGCAGTCTTAACCCGGCGTGAATGAGGTGAGAAATTGTTACACCAGCTATGAGGCGGGTAGGAGATACCCAAAATTTTGATGTTCAATTTTTTATACTATAATTATGTAATTAGCATTTATGCTTAAGATATATTAATAATAGTACTCATTCAGCAAGATTAGTAAATAAAATACAAGCATTAAGTACAAAAAGCGTTATTTTTTATTGAAATTACAAAGCATCTAATTTTTCTTTAAAAAATTACAAGTTAAGGTAGTTAACTTATTTTCGCATAAAAATCTAAAAAAAATCCCACTTCTTTAGTCAATCAACATAAGAATAGAGTCTTCTAGTTATTATAAATAAAAAAGGCACTGAAAAGTCTTGTGAGATAAATTACTAGTGGCTAAATTACGAACGTAGTCTCGGCGCTTCATGCGTGTTTTGTCAGTCGTGTTATTTTCTCTGTAGATTACGATACCATTTATGGCAGCCATATTGAGTATACCATAAAAAATCGTCATGGGCCAACGTTTGCTATTGCGTGAAACATCATAAGTGGCACTCAGTTCATCTGCGACATCGACTCCGGCTTTAGTTTTATTATAATAAGTAATCATTTCCGGTTTTCTTCTATCCCTGTTGATTCGTCTATATTTTTGTCATGATGTAAAGTTGACATAACCAGCACAACTTTATTTTTTTTAGGTACATAGGACACCAAAGTAATATCGTTTGGGAACCCGAATCGAGAGCTATTGACTTCTGTCCCCTTTTTTGAAGATCTCAGGTACACTTGTCTTGTTTTTACGGACTGTGCCGACAGAAGTTAATGAATGGTCTTTCAAGAGATGAATCATAAGTGGATAACTAGTAAACCAGTTATCGAATGTCAAGTTCCTGTTCGTTTTTGTTATTGGCTCCACTAAACGGCTCACAGTTTCAAACGCTTTGTTACTCAGTTGGTAAGGTCCTGGTGGTTGTTTTCCTGCGTATATTTCCAGTTTGAGAATGTAAAAATTCTCCGCATCTACAAGAGCTTAAATTTTTATCCCATATTTGGCTGGTTTGTTGGGAATGTATACGCGGAAAGGACATCGCCCTCGGAAAGATAACAACATCTCATCAATAGTAAGATTCTCGGAAGGCACATAATGTTTTTGAATATTTACAACAAAATTTTCAAAAATGTCCCTTGTTGCAGCTTGATTGTCACTCTTTTTTCTTTGGTTCCCGAAGAGAGGAGATTTTGAAGGAAGTAAAACCTCTGCAGTGACATTGTAGTTCGAAAGATTTCAACTCCTGTACCATCTGTACGCCACAAATCGTTCAGGTTTTGTCTATTTGAGCGTTTTAGGCCAGCTATATACAAAAGTCCTATAAATGCCTTCAAATCCTCCAAAGTTACATCTTTCATGTGATACTGCTCATTATTTTTTAGATGTTTTTCCCTTTTTATCCTTTATTTGAATATTTGTGCACGTTAGTACGGTATTCAACATACTGTCTGTTATAAAGAGACTCCAAGTTTCAATCTCAGTTTTAGCAAGTTTTCCAGTACCTTTTACGCCTGTAGCATTGGTAATTATATTCTCAGATCGAACTCGAACGCCTTGTCTAGGACAATCTTTTGACCATTTTGTGCCATCTTTGGATGTATAAGAAGTTCCACGTACCTCAGCCGACTGACTATTAGACGCCGGCACAGATTCCGGCTCTTCCAAATTATCCAAAATACTCTCTTGTTCGGAATCACTTTCTTCACTTCTCTGAGAAACGTTATCAATTTCTTCTTCGCTCTCGGAGTCACAGGAGCTAGCCTTATCACTTATTACTTGAGCAGTTTTCTAATAGTTCTTGTAGCCGACGTTCATTTCCTTCATAAGACGTCTTGAAAAATCTAAAAATAAATCATAAAATACTATAAATAACTATAAATCAAAAACTTACTGTAAACACAAAAAATGTAACACCGACAACGAGGTCGGGTGTGACGTACCCCAGCCACGTGTACACATGTGTATCTACCGTCGCCGCCGGCGCGACACTAAACTCGATACTGTACCCCGCCCCTTGCATCCTTACCTCCAGCTACTGAAACGACAGGACTCGCATGGCAACAGTAACATTAAATAATCTGCGTTTAAAATCTTCTCGGGTATCACATACCCGACCTCACTCACGCCGGGTTAATAACACTCATGATACTGTCTATAAAAACAAAAGTCAATTTATTCCTGACATTAAAAATTCTTAATTCGACTGTATGTTTATTTTTCTCTTGTTTATGTTTCTTTGTATATCTGTTACGCGATATCTTCTTAAATTATTATCCATTTTACTGATTTTTTTTAAAAATAAATAGATGTTTCAGGTGTAGTTCTGTATACATATTTAGAAAAATAGAAGAATCATTTTTTAATGTAACTATCAGACGGAATTCAAAAATTTACCAGAAATTTATTTTTATAAGTAAAAAGTCAATGCCGTCTTCAAGTAAAAAAAATAAAATGATTTCCACATAAGAACTTCTGAAGTTGACGTTTTAATAATTCTTCATGCAATATGACTTAGCACGGACTAAAAAGCTTTCATGAGAAATTATTCTATTCCTTTGAGTTCTTTGAAGTCAGATTTTATTTTATATTAAGTTTTACGAAAATAGTAACATTGAACTGCTATTTTACGCTGGTATTCTGTGAGAGCGTGATTCTACCCTGGTAGGGCCGACTCATTCGTATTACAACCATAATATAGCTGCAGCATAGCTATTATACCACGTAAATACAGGGTTATTTTTTAAAGACTAGAAAATTTTAACAATAAAGTTCGAACTATAAATACTGGTATACATCTTTTGCAGTTTTTAAAAATAATCGTAAATAAGGTTTCGACATTTATTTGTAAGTAAGTTGGAAATTAAGTAAGTTGGAAATCGAAAGTGATTTATGGGTAATAATTACAGCATAAGCGCGCTCAAATGTGTACGAGCCAATGCACGGAGTTCTTGACTGCTATTTACTTCCTTAAGGATGCTTTTGCGAATCGTAAAAAATTACGCTATTTTTCGGTACATTTTGTGTTAAAACTAAACCAAATGCAATATAACAAATTACTACCACGTATAGATTCGTTCTTCATCTTCAAATACTAGTAACTCTTTTGTAAAAAATATTAGTTTTTTTTAATCGTATAAACGATCTTACGTTGCTGTTTGCCACAAAATTAACGATACCTGGCTTGAGTTTAGATACATTTTTCGTTCTATTATCAAACATATTTTAAGATTTATAAAAATACTATAAAATAGACATATTCAATAAAAAAATGGTATGTATTATTTATCAAAATGGCACAAACAGTCCCAAGAAAAACATAAATAGATACTTATTTTGTCACATATTTTGTTAATACCAATGAATCTTCAGTTATTGCAATAATTCTAAATTAAAAACAACTGAGAAAATTATCTACGATAATAATTATGACGATACAATGACAATAATACAACCCCCAAACCTTGAGGAAAAATATTTCAAATCATGCCTTCCCAAACCCCTCAGAAATGAGGGAGCCACCCAGCAGTGGGACGTATTATAGGCTGTAACTTTACTTTACTACTTTTTATACAATGACTTATAATCTATTTTATATTTATAATTAAAAAAGTAATAAATGATAACTACACAATTATTATTTTAATGATTTATAATAGGAATTATTAAACAATCACTCATAACAATTACTACCAGTCGGTTTATGATTTTTCTTTGTTACTATTTCACAATTCACATCACATTATTCATTATTTACAATTTACACTTTTTTATGTTACACTTAGCGCTATAGGGTTTTTATTATACAAGTTTTTTTTTCATTGACGCGGGTTTTAAATTAAGTTAAACGGTTAAGAATATCCTAGTGGGTGGACCCACGGGAAAATATGGGGTAGTCCCCATATCTTCCCGTGGGTGTCGTAAAAGGGGACAGAGGGAAACAGGCAGGAGATGGGTTTAGCATCTTCCTGATTACAGCAACAGTGAAACAAAAACTTGCGGTTGCCAACCCGCTCACAAAGCGTGGCAACTATGGCAATATAACCCCCATTAGCAACGATACAAGTAGACGGCCGCCAGTCCCCGGCAGCCCCGCTATTCCTGGCTACGGTGGCGACCATGGTAATATTTGGAATCCCAAGTATATAATAATACACTCAGATAGCTTAGAAAAAGTGTAAAAGGAATGTATGCGTTGTATGCACTATAAATGCTGTCATAACTATCAACTATATCACCAGCTATTACAAAGATAATAAACTCTTAGACTTAAAATCTAGGAGAATACAAATGTAAGCCATGTTTTTGTACGACATTTGCTATAACAGGTACGTACACAACATCACGCACTAACGAAGGCATCCGTGCACCAATTAGTCGCATACTAAATTCTTACAACTGCAATTTCAGTCACATTGATATTTTTGTAAATAGTGTAAACGTTTACAGAAACTTAGTAATTAAAAAACTGCATGATACTGTACACTACACACAACAGTGAAAAATAAACAGATGAAAAAACTCTCAACCTATAAAAATATTGTGTTCATAATACTCGTGGTAAACAGTGTGGATGGCATATTTGTGATGGCGTAATGCAGAATGCACGGGTTCCGAAGGAATGCGTAATAAATGTGAAACTATTTTGAAGAACCTAGAGGCGAAGTTATACTTCTTTTTAAGCTTGCTGGTGTTTACATCGCGAGCTGCTGAAGCATCAACCTAGGCCTGATAACACTCTTGCTTACAGCGTAATGCAGTCTTACAGGAGCGATCAAACCAAGGTTGAGATCTGCCTCCGATGAGTACAACAGATGATGAAATAGTACCATTATCTGTAGAGCACCACATCAGTGGCAGAGTCAGCAGCAGCGCTGGGATCATCAGGCGAGAAACAAATCCTTCCATGAGGGATTCTCCATTACCAGGGGTGCTGTTACCCTCCTGGGGTAGTCTTTAATTTTTAAATTCTGCTCCCATGTTAGGTGGGGAGGACCGGTCTCTAGCCACCTACACTTACCAAGCAAAACGCAGAAGCGAAGTTCTACGTCACGCTGGTATTCTGTGAGGTCATGGAACTTCCCCGGCCGTGCCAATACTTCTCAGGAAAATGTCGCCAAGTACCGGGACAAACTTGTGTTTTTTGTTTCGAGTCTGTGCTCAAAAAAGTCTGGGATTGGGAGCTACTACTACTACTACCTCTAGTCCAGTTTAATCCTCATAAGACACAAGTTTGCGCGTTTATAGCTAAAAAGAACCCCTCAGTCGTATCTCCCCAGTTTCAAGGCACTCCCTTTGGGTAACAAAGGGAGTGCCTTGAAACTGGGGAGATGAGGAGATCAGCCAGTATCAGAATCCTCGGCATCGACATATCGAGTGACGTGCAGTTTAGTGGCCACTTGGAAGGCAAGTCCAAATTGCTTCTAAAATCGCTTGGCGTGCTCAGCAACGCGGGGCTGTATTTCATGTCGGCATACCGCCTGCAACTTTACAAAGCGCAAGTTCGGCCTCACACGGAACACTGTTCCCATTTTTGGGCGGGGATTCCCCAGTGCTAGCTCCTTCCACGTTAATATCAGCCGTGCGCTTGTTTTTCCCCTCTCTTATAAAAAAGGCAAAAGCTGCCGCGTGATTCTACTACTGTATACAAAAGACAGTGGCAAAATAATAAAGTAGTGTATAGTGTATAGAAAAGGATGCAAAAATTACAGTACCATACTGCTGTATTTTTTAACACCATTTGTTTTATTGTACAAAAGCCGTGTCTTTACTTGAAGCCATTTTTGTATAAGTAATAATTTTTATATAGCGTAACATTTGAGTACAAAAAGAATAGTTTCTTTAGCCTAGTGATACTCATACACATACACAAACTTATAATACTATGTGCCCAATGGCCCGTAGCGAGTGTGTCAACTGATACGATTTCGTTTGATGTGTCTTCAATCCGACCTCAAGCGGTTTCATTAAAACGTAACGCTTGACTCACAAATATGCGGACCGGATACAAATTATTTGTCCTCATCTGGGTTCTTTACACGATGAAATACGTCCTGAATTCCTAAAATGTAAAGGGATATGAAACTTGATTTTTATTAAATTAATGACTTTTAATTTACGTTGAAAAAGTAACACAGTAATCCTTTGGTTCAATTTCTGTTTTCGCAATTATAAATTAAAATATATAATAAATTAACACAATCTAGTCTAGACAAGTGGGTAGCTGACTCCGTTTAATGCAATGCCAAGCGCTAGGTAAATTATGTTGAAATAAGCTACGTTATGATTTTAATATTACGAATATTGTACCGAGAACATATTTTGTAAGCTTTGTTTAAAAACCATGAATTATTTTATGAATCTTATTCTATAACACTCTTCTTAATGCTTTGAAGTCATAACATTGTATAAATAGTAATAAAAAGTAAAGCCGATTTAAAAGAAATAAAGTAAATATAAAATATTTTTATAAAAATTTGATTTATTTATAATAAAATTTTGATTCTTTTGAGTCTACTCAAATACCTCATGTGGACTATACATGAGATATTTGAGTAGACTCAAAAAAATCAATCTGGATAAAGAATGGGATTAGAAAAGGCGACTCATCGAGCCCGTACCGTCTACATGCACAGTGCTAATAGCGAAAACCCCCTTATAACGGTATATCGTTATAACGTTTAATAACTAGCGAACCGTTCTGGCTTCGCTTGGGTGGGACGGCTTAATGGGATTGACGACTTAAGATAATTTATAAGTACCATTTATTTTATCCAGTCATTCCGAGGATTAGCTCGGTGAAACAGACAAACGAAAATTTAGAAATGGGCATTCATTTCTCAATGACATGTAAACATTTTATACAAAAATATTATAAAACAATTATTATGAAGAAAACTCTCAGAACGCGTCGGTAGCTCAAAAATTAGCAAGAACGGAATGATTTTTTGTAGTTTATGGAATTTTGTTATCATTGATTTCAATGACAAGTTGGACTGAAGTTATAAAACTTACGAAAAACACATTTCACAACTTATTTTTTTGCAGTCTTTACCGGCGGGTGTGAGTATAGATAGTGACAGTGTGCAGGCGAGAGGTGAATAGAGGTGACGCTATTTTTAATCCCATTCTTTAACCGCACAGGGTAGTAAGCGATGTCACAATCTCAAGTTAATAGCTAGAATGTCATCTAATATGTAATTACATCAAAGATTAAATTCCATAATTATCACTTTTTAAAATTCCTAATTTATATGGGACTATTCCTGTAGCCTGTGTAACCTAACCTCTTTATTAAGAATAATTTTTAAACTGAAGAATATGACGCGTTATATATAATATATATATATATATATATATATATATATATATATATATATATATATATATAAATATAAATATATAAAAACAGTCAAATTTAAAACCTCCTTTTTTTGAACTCAACTAAAAAGGGCACCTATTCTATAATTATATATTCTACTTATTTTATCATCCGTAAGAACCTATAGTTGTATTATATTGATATCTTTTTTTTAGAATGTGTTATGTGGATTGTATAAATTGAGAGCCAATTTATTAATTTTATTGATTAATTAATAATAAAAAACTTAATTAATTGATTAGCCAATATTCACCATACTGGGTGAGTGAGATATTGAGGACAGCACCGATACATTGGCACTAGTGATGTTGTCCCACATTACAAATGTAGTTTGAATTCAGCATATTTGAACCCACAATTTTTCGGGCGATAGTTCATTTGTTTGCCTATTCCTTGTTTGACTGATTCACGAGATTAACACTTAGAGATAAATTAGTAAGTTCCTCCTTACATAAGGTAATTATCGTTTTAACTTAGACTAAGTTGTTTTTTGGACTAAAATGCTATAGTTTAAAAAATTTGATTAACTAGACATGCTTACATATTCTGTATAATATATTAAAAGATAATGCAACCCTTTTACGAAGATAGCATGAGAGTTGTCATAACAACCAGAGGTCAATACTCGTATGGGTGCGATTTTCATTATATGCGTAAAACTTAGAGGTCTACTATAGATATTCGGTACTTGATTTTAATTATGTTTTCAGTTTAGGAGGTTTGTTAGGGTTAAGTTTGAATCTTTTACGTTGTTTTTGGATGTCGGAAATGCGTTTTGAATTAACTAAGATAGTAATAAATTTCACTAAAAACCGTATAACGAAACGCAAATATGACAATTTTGGCGTGTCATGGGATTAGATGTCAAAAACCGGCGTAAAAAGTGAGAAACGGGTGTAGACAGAGAAACCTATAGACAAATTGACGCCTTTTCTCGCATTCGCTTACGAAAATGGTAGATTTATGCATACGTCTTGCATAGAAATGAGACAGAGCGGTATGATTGTTTGTCCCTTTCTCCGTGCCGGTTTTTTTTTGACAGTTCGTAGCGATCTAAGGAGTTTACAAGTTAGTTTAAGTGAGAAAAAAGTGTATTGTGAGCTTAGGATTGGTGAATCTTGTTCAGTTCAGTTCTTAGAACAATTAAATTGTTTATCTAAATATGTTTAAAAGTTATAAAGATCATTGTATAACCCCAAATAACGTTATCGTCCTTTCTCACTCGAGGCCACGTTAATCAGTAGTCTATAGGTTTCTCTGTCTACGGAAGCGGGTCGGTATTGATAGACATTTTGTCAAATATAATATATTATCTATGACGTCAAATGTCAAATGTCATTCCGTTTCCCTAGTGCTCACGCGAATATTCTTTCTTGTGCTTAGTGGTAAATTTTCCCTGTTTTTTCAACGACATTTGTTCTGTTTTTGGACTTTTTGATTGCTCTTAGGTTTGACTTTGGCCCAGACATTTGTGGCTTAAAATGGGATATACACAACAAATTAAGCCGAATTGGAGAACAGTGAAGAGGTTTTTACAAAATTATAATAGTTAGACTATTTGTGGAGGCAAAATATAGAAAAATGTAAAAAGGATCAATTCAAAGAAATTATGCGAGCAATAAAGCGTGTATATAAAATAAATTAAATAATTAAAACAAAAAATTATATCAGAGCAGAGTTTAGGGAAACCTGACTTTATAGATAAGATAGATAGAATCTGTTCTAAAATTCAATCAGAGCACCCTGACTCCACGTAGTTTTATCTGCCTTAGTCTTAGAGTGTTTTCGTAAAGACTTCGGCGCGGAGGGAGAGCAGCCCCCGCCCGCTGTAGTAAATCGCAGTCCTCTGAGAGCAATAAGCCGTAGCTGCGGAGGCGAGTATTGGTGCCTGTAATTTGCTACGCAAGGGCGAAGGGGCTGCACTTCCCGCAGTGCAGAAGCCGTTGCAGAAGTAACTTTGTGTCAAAATTCCTGTGTAAAAAAGTGAGGTTATGATTTTACAAAAAAAGTTATACATCACAAATTATACATTTCCACAAAGTGGAAAGGATAGAGGGGAGGCTTCCCCTGAACCATGCCCCTCCCCGCTTCCCTCCCACAACCGTACACGAGTACCAGATGTCTATAGTTTAACCATATTTAGTATTATTTAACCCGACTCCTAACGTGAATTTGTGAAACTATTTTGTGTTTGGTCTTAAACCTATTTATATTAATTTTATTTGCACTCTCAGTTTTTAACAATTTATACATATTTTTTAAAACAAATTTATTTGAATTAAAAATATTTACTACATTAACATCAATGAAAAATATGAGCACTATGCAGTTACCCGCTAGCAAAATTATATACGCAATATATCATATTTATATGCGCACTGCGATGCGGCTACCCGCAAAACGCTAGACAACTGCAGCCCGAATGACGGCCAGCCAGACGCTTGCTATTTTCACTGTGTTGCTGAGTTCGCGGATGTGCCATTGAGGTAAGTTGTGTGTACATGGTACGTTAATTATGGATATCAAAACATTTATCATCGAAATCCAGAATCGTCCGGTAATTTGGAACACCACAACTTGTGTAAATGTAGGAATTAGCTGCAACTTCTTCCACGTCCATCTTTGAAATGAGTCGATATGATCGCAAATTGCAACGGTCCTTCAACCGCAGGTAACCGCAGTTTGCGGTTGCGAATGCGGTTGCCCGCAACTGGCCACCGGTTGACCACATCCTGTGGTAAGCCGCACGGCTAGTCGCATTGCAGTTACCCGCGTAGTGCATATGAACCCTAAAAAATAGTATAATAATAATATAGGCATAGGGAAGTGACGACGGCGAAAGGTGGAGAAGCTGGAGGTTTTGCGTATCGGGCTAGGATGCATCGCTTTTCTGCTGAGCTGGAGCTATCTATTACCGTCACCGAGCAAAACCTGGCAGACGGTTTCCTCATTAGATGAAAATGCTACGGCTGAAGATGCGGCACCACAGCTTGCAGAGCAACCCGCAAATGTGGATGCCGCCGTGAATACCTCAGTTGTGGTTGATTCAAATGATGCTGGAACAGTCGCCCAGGAACTGGAACTAGAGCAAATGAGGAATACATTGGAAGAGGCGATTGTGGAAATGCGCAGTACGCCTCTCGAAAATCGACCGCGACTTCCCCGCATAGCCCTAAGCTAACGGAATTGGGCTGTTCTGAGGGCTTTGAATCCAATGCTGGTGACCTAATTGAAAGGCAGCTGGGACCTTTGCGAGACGGACTCAACTCTTTTTGGCGTCGCACTGGCAGTCTGCCGTATTTTAGGCGCCAAAATTTCCACGGCGGACAAAGTAGCGCTATTCCAGCTTGGCCAATAAGAATTGAAGAACGTATCGCAAAGGCTAGGGCCCTCATCGGCAGACTGATATGCTTCAGGTCAGGCAATAACAGACCAAGGATTGTGCGCACCATCAGGATGGTATTTGCTAGGAAAAATTTCAGTTTCTCCCAGCTGGATATAATGCAAAAAACTGACTGAGCACATAGACGATCTGAAGCAGAGAATCGTTGCTTGAGGAAAGCGGATTCGGTGATATACTGAGAGTTCGATACGGTTCAATCAGAATTGTGTCTTCTAGAGTGATCAGAAGAGGCTCTATAAATCATTGGAGCGACCAATGGTAAGTGGAATGGGCACAGCATTGAATCAGACCGACACTATCGCATTCTGGCGCGGCCTGTGGTCAGAGGCCGTAAACCACAGCGAGGGCCCTCGGACGGAAGCTGTGACGAGTCATTGTACGAGTATTACGCCAACGAACTCCGTCATTATAACACCGGATGACGTAGCTGAGGCGATCCGTAGGGCCCCAAACCGGAAAAGTGTGGGACTTGACGGGCTGCATCACTACTGGCTGAAGAGGTTCGTGGTGAGTCATGCTGTCGCCCGACAGTTTCAGGAGTCGCTCTCTAGCCTCTTCAATACTGGGATCTACTCATTTGGTTCCAACAAATACCGCCCTACCTACCCGTGGATCGCTGGTGCCTATGGTGGGTAAGATACCCATATTACAGGTCACCAGGTCTCCACCTCTACAAGGCCCAAACCTGCTTAATTTTTTTCCTCTATTTGTGCCCAAACATTAACACATAAGGTATAACTCCATTTCCACATTTGTCATACGACAACTTCCAAAAGACTTTCTGTTTTTGCATAGGTTTGCTTAAGGAGCCAGTTGAGAATAATGTTTTTGCATTCATATTGATTTCGGGAAAAGAGGGATAAGGTTTTATGCAGTTTATTATATAAATAGGGGCCAAAGAATATGAAGAATCTGTGGATAAATGCATTTTTAACATGAGTGACGTTGCAACTAGTTGGTTACGTCGTGTCCATTCAGGGATATATTTGGTTGAGGCATGTTGTTTGAGAGTAGTGGTTAAAATGAATAATTATATAACTGTTAGTACTTGGCAATAGTCATAACTCATAAAGTTGGCCTGTAGGAAACATACGTGGTTTGAAATGTGAAGTGAACAAAACAACAAACTTTTAGAACAGCTCTCTGTGCCCGTTCAAGTTGTATGAAATTACTATTAGCCGCACCACCCCACGTGGATACGCAATAAGATACAATTGATTGACACAATGTCACTTAAAACATCTTCATGATTTCGGAATCTGCGGATTGACGTAATTGTTTAAAAATTTAGATAAGTTTACGGACCCTGGTTGACAGGTGTGCAATGTAAGCTTTAAATGTGAGGTTATTATCACTTATTATTCCATGATATTTTATAGATGTAACTTTTTTATATAGTGTATGTCATTATTGGTTGTACTGTCACATATATTTAGGGGAGGTCTTATTGAGCAAGGGTATTTTTTTTTAGGTTTCAGTCCAAGTATTCGAGTGAAACACAAGTGCTGTATTATCTGCGTAGGAAAATATCATTACGTTTAAAAGATTGATGTTACACAAGTCATTTATATATATTAAAAATATGCTTGGGCCAAGAATACTTCCCTACGGTGTGCTGTAAATAATTTGCAGATCAGAACTACTATAAGGATCAATCCTAACATATTGTGTTTTATTACTGAAATAACTTTGGACTAAAGATAATAATGCCTCGTCACAATATGCAAAAGGAACAGCGTAGGTGATAGCACGCAGAATTGATGAACACGATCATTGATAGACTTGTAATTATCTACATCTTGTAACAACGTTTTTATTTTGAGCCCGAAGCAATTAAGGGCAACCCTTCGGTAACGGGGTAGGGAGGTGGAGAATGCTCATAGCATACCACGCAGCTGGCTGCATGGTCATGTGGAGACTTTCACCCACTAAACTACAACTTTTGGGTTTAGCTTACCGATCTGACGAGAGATCTTTAAGCCGTAGACGGACGCGACCCTCCTTGGAAGTAAGGAGGGTGCAAGCGGCAAAAAGTCGCTTAGAAGTGTGCCTAACTAAGGCAGATTAAGGGATGGTTTAAGTAAACTCGGCCTGAGCCGCCAGGAGGCAGTTCAGGTCAGCCGAAAGCTTGTTGGGGGGTCCGAGTGAGAGTTTCTCGGTTTGCGCACACTATAGCGAGTGTGGAGAGGGGCTGCATAGGCAGCTGTCTCACGAATGAGATGATTTGGGTGGGACTCTGAGGCTTTGAAAAATCTCTCAGAGAGTGATTTAAGGAACTGCTGGATTGTTGGGAGCTCTAAGTCTCGGTGGAGGTCGGCATTACGGACATAATAGGGCGAGTTCGCGGCCCTACGATAGAATAGATTTTGAACTATCTGAAGTTCATTCATAAGGTCGGGTTTAGCATGTGCGAAAATGGTGGCCGCGTAGGTCTTAACAGGTCGTATACAGACCTTGTAAAGGGTTCGCTTGTTTCGGAGGGACATTTTACTGTGTCTGCCCAACATGCTGTTGAGCCTACCCATGTAAAATCGCGCGGTGCGAGTTACTTTCTTGATATGGGGCTCGAAAGTGAGCCTTGCATCAAGGGTGACGCCTAAGTATTTGACTTTTGTTTGCCATGGGACAGGGGTTCCTAACATCCTGATTGGCGGAGTGGCAGTGAGACGGCGTCGTTTATATTCGAAGCAAACGGCGGACCTCTTCTCCGGGTTTACGTCGATATGCTATTTTAGTCAGTTAACGACTTAGGAACCAAGCTCCTAAGTCGTTAACTGACTTTTGGATCTTGTTCCGAATCTGTGGCAGTGAGTTGCCTTTGGAGTAAAGGGCTGTGTCATCTGCGAAGAGGGCTAGTTTAACACCATTCGATGGGATAGGGATGTCGTTGATAAATAGTATATAAGGCAAGAGCCTTGAGGGACACCGGCTTTGATTTGACGAGTAGAGGATAGCGTGCGTTCGTGTCTAAAACGAAAGGTACGATCATTCAAGTAGGATGCTACAAGGCGGACGAGACGGTGAGGGAGGCCTAAGTCGTACAATTTGTAGATAAGGCCCTCATGCCAGACTCTGTTGAATGCCTTGGCAATGTTGAAAAAGACCGCCATGGTCTTCTGACGACGGGGATAAAAACCGCTGAGGATATATTCCACTATGCGGTGAACTTGCTGGGAGCACGAGTGTTTGGCTCGAAACCCGAATTGTTGAGGGATTGATGAGGGTCACCGTCTATGGGAAACAAATGACGCCTCATGCGCACGAGAATAACTCGTTCGAAAAGTTTGCCCATGGCCTTAAGGAGGCTGATGGGACGGTGATTAGAGGGGAGGTGGTGAGTTTTGCCTGGCTTGGGAATGCCAATGACAGTTGCCTCTTTCCTAGAGGTGAGAAAATAGCTGAATTCGAAGCAGGCGTTGAAGATTATGTCCAATAAGGCGATCACCTGCTCCGACGTTGAAGATTACGGCCAATAAGACGATCACCTGCTCCGGAAAGTGTTTGAGGGCTTGGTTGGAGATGCCATCCGCGCCCGGTGCTTTTTTAGGTTTAAGTCCTTTGATGGTAGATGAAATCTCCTCATCTTTGGACGCAGTGATAGGATCAAAGATGGTGGGGGGTGAGTTCTGGCGACGAACCTCGTCCTCCACTAGTTTGATATGTAGGGGGTCAGTGGGTTATAAGCTGGGAGAGCATTGAGTGGCGACGCTGTCGGCGGCACTCAGCCTTTTCTTCTTCCTCGAAGGACGAGCCGTCGGGACGAGACAGAGGGGGAGTATGCGTCTATCTGGAGGGCTCTCGCCATCTGGTAGTACGCTGTGTGAGAGGGGGAGATATTCTCCATGAGATTGCCCTTTTCGAGGTCTCTGAAATCTTTGAGGCGGTAACGGAGTTTGCGTTGAAGGCGGTGGGCTGCGAGTCTATACTCGGAAGTGGAATAGCGTGCACGGAGGGCAGCTTTTTTGGCTTTGAGCAGGTTGCTAATATCTAGGGGAAGACTAGTTTTAGCAACCGGGACAACCTTTTAATTCTCTTTAAGAGAGGATGTTATAAGAGAGGTGAGATTTTCGACCGCGGTGTCTATTTTCCCTGTACTGTCGAGGGTCCGGAGAGTCCATAGCTGAGGCTAGAGACTTCTTGAAGCCCTTCCAGTTGGTGTCGGTTTTGAAAGTGGGAGTTGGAGGTGGCTGATAGCCAAGAAGGAGGGATACAGGACGGTGGTCAGATCCAAGATCATCGAGAGACTCGATCGAGCTTTTAACTAGAGCAAAGTCTAAAGAGCGTAGTCAACCTTGTTGGATAGTGGGTGACAGCGAGGGTCGAGAGAGAGAGAGAGAGAGGGGGTAGGTCGAGAGACTTAGCGATATACAGCAGCACCTTGCCACTACTAGTAGTAGTGCGGCAGGTCCATTCAGTATGCTTGGAGTTAAAATCTCCAAACATAATGACTGAATTGCCTAATGCAAGGATGGCTTCGAAATCGCTCTTAACGGAGAGGGTTCGGCTAGGGATATAGCAAGAGGCTATAATGATAGACTGGTGTCCAGTCATGGCTATTCTAGTAATAGTGGCTTCCATACTGGTAAGCATCGGAGTGTGGATGTGGGAGCAATGAAGAGACTTTTTGTAGTAAATGGCAGTACCGCCGCCTTTGCGGTCGGGTCTGTCATTACGAAGAAGTGAATAACTTTTGATAGGAAGGCGTTTTGAGAACTTAGGGCTGAGGTCTCCTGAAGGAGGAGGAGGTCAACTTCGCGATCTCAAAGAAAGAGTCTAAGCTTAGGAACGTTATTTCCCAATCCGCGGATATTACAAGAGACAAGCGACAAACCCTTTGGTTTGATACGTCCGTGTGATATTGCGGGAGCAGAAGGTTCCGGCATTGTGTTATTTACAACGACCTTAGTAGATCGATGTGCTCAGCAAGAGCAACGAGACGGTTCTGAGTGAACTGAGCAGCGCGCAGTTTACGCGCAAGGATTGAGATTTCCCCTATGTTTACTTTACGCATAGTGTTAGGCACTAGGTTTAAGTCGTCGGCTATAGGGTCTGCCTGTTTTTGTGGGGCGGCGGAGGGCCGCGGGATGTTCATTTCCATAGGGCCCCAAGGGTTAATTTGGAGCGGCGCAGGCTGGGATAGCGGAAGGCTCATAAGGGGCCGAGGAGGACCCTGAGGTGGCCGATAGAGGCTCTGAGGGGACCGATGGATGCCCTGTGTGGGCTAAGAGGAGCCCTGAGGGGGCTGAGGCAGTGGCAAGCCCTGGCGGGGTATACGGCTTCGAAGAGCCGGGAAAGATTGGTCATTGACCAGTGGTGGAGCTCTGTTGCTCAGAAATGGGCGAGGAGCGCGAGGGCGGCCTCTAAACTTGGCCGGGTGGCCTGTCTGTCCGCATAGGACACATGCGGGTGGGGATTCGGCGTTTTTGGCCCGAGGGTTCTCTTTTGAGAGATGGGGATCGAGGCACTTAACGCACCTGGGTGGGGTTGAGCAGTTGGCCACCGCGTGCCCGTAAAGTTGGCAGTGGTGGCACTGCGCCGGGTAACCGCGCCTGTGTGAAGTTTCAACCCTTACTCGCGACAGGCCGCACACTGTGCGTACCTGGTGGAATATGGACTTTACCTCCGGCACGTTAGAGAGTACGAGTAGGGCGAGGTTGAACCTGTCGCCCCTGCTGCTGTGCACAGCCTCTACAGGGAAGCCTTGGGACTTTAAGTCTTCTAGCATGTCATCGTTAGCGAGTTCGTAAGGAACTCTTTCTGCTTTCACTTTCCTTTCTTCGGCGAGAGCGTACGTGTATATAACCCGCCATTTAGCCGCGCACACTCGGCCTAGAAATGGCGGGTTATATTCCGAAAGTCTTCAATAGACGCCGGCATGATTTTAATGGCCTTGCCGACATTGGTGGCTTGGTCATACTTGAAACCCTTTTCATAGAGGGTTTTAGAAAGTTGGGTAAATTTCGCCTTATCTCTAAGAAAGACAAGGAGCGGGACTTGGCTTTTAGCTAACTGGGGAGCGCAGCGGGTTGCTTTCTTGGAGATAGAGTTCTGCGACTGAGAGGCGGCAGCACTTGGGGCTGCGAAGGTAGGGGCAACGACGGGGGCTGCGGAGGTGGAGGCAGCAACAGGGGCTGCGGAGGTGGAGGCAACGGCGGGGGGCTATGCGGGCGGCGGCAGGAGCCGCAGGGGCGGGGGGTGAGCGGTAAGTCGCGGCGCGCTTTGGTCCGCGCTTGAACTTAGATACTACAGTGATGAAGGGGGCCGAGTCTGTGACCGTTCCTTCGGAGTCGGACGACACCGAGGAGCCGGTGGAACTATGTGCGGTCCTCTTTCGAGAGGATGAGGTAACGGACGTGGTGTCCGAGTGCTCCATGTCGGGACGCGGGCGAGTCGGTCTACGGGGCAGCCACTTGGGTCGCGAGAAAAGCCACGACGGAGGGCGGGGGAACACATGCCTTAGGTGCAGGGGGAGTGAAGATTTTACAAACTTTATTGACGATGTTCTCGTCGAAATTGTAGGCTATGTCTTGGGATTGGTAGTACTGAGCGACCTCAGCCGCAGTTACGCTTGCAAGATGATTCACGTCTATGGTAGACATGTTGGTTTGGACAAGGGCTGACGATTATTCAGAGAAACAACACTTGCTCTGAGAAGAACGACGCCTTGTCCTCAAAAGGACAAGGAACGTTTTTCTAGAACACTAACAATATGCAGGTAACAAATTATAACAATAAACAATAACAATAGCAGAAAATTAAAAAGAAAAGTAAATAATAGAACAATAAAGGCACAGCGCGCTGAGAACTCCTCGCCGAAGCGTGGGGGCAAGAACGGTGCGAAAAAACAAGTGACTCACCTACAGCGACTGTTCGGCCGGTGTGAGCGGGAAAGCGGAGGCGCACGAGCGTGATAGGGTGCACTACCTCACGCTGATGGAGCGCGAACTGTTTGCACGACCACTCGAGAGCGTTGAGCAAACGAAACTCTTCTAACAACCTTGTTTTATTGCTTAAAATAATCTATATTTTGCCTAATTTAGCCACTACAAAAAATAAGATAATTTTTGACGGAGCATTTAAGCACAGTAACGACTACTAACAGTTGGTCATCGATGGTGTCTAGACGGGGCAATCGTGCGGTGCAGTGCGAGACGAGACGCGGCAAAAAGTTCCCAAGCGGCTGTTAGCAGCTCGGAAACTTTCTGCCACGGTTGTCCTGTCACCACAGATTAATCTGTTCCTGTCACGTAAAAAGGGTTCACATTTCATGTGCGGTAATAAACTGTAGGTCGTTAAAAATTGTCAACAAAAAAGAAATTGTGAAATAAAATAAAATCAGTAGTTTACTTTTTTAATATTTCCCATTCAGACAACCTTACAATTTACTGTTTATGTCAGTTTTTCTGACAACAACAAACGCGATGACTGACTAGATGTTAGATGTTCTTCTTAGGCTGTGATCTAAGTATACTATATTTCAGTATTTTTGTATAACTTATAAATTACTTTTAATAAAAAGTGAAAGCCAACTTCAAGGAATTCAAAACATTAAAATAATTTTACATTCTGAAGTAAATGCGTTAAGATAGACACGTACAGAGGAATCAGAGCCCCAACTTCAGTAAATGATTTTCTTTTAGTTTATTAAAAGCTCTTTATTAAAAGGAGTGTCACAATTTCAATATCGTCTTAATAGTTATATTAAAAACTCCATCCCCTATTTTACCATCCTTAGGAGTGGTATTTTTTCTCCAAATTAAATAGGACCATCACTGAAGTGCTTACCTATAAAATACTGAAGAAAACTATTAAATACAGAAGTAATCATCAAAATTACTTTTAATTAACTAAGATATCACGTAACACAAATAAATAAAAACATAATCGAATTAAGAACCTACGCCCTTTTTGAAACAATTACCATTTAAAGTAACAGTCATAAGATAACTGACCCGATTTGTGGATCAGGAAAGATCTTTCAACAAGGCTACTGCGCTGAATTTCGCTATGCCAGTACGGTACGTGAGATAATATTGTTTAAGACTAAGCTAACACTTATCGTACATATTTGTGGATTAAGCATGCAGATGCAGGAAGTCTGCCCAGTTTGTGATCATATCCTAGACGGCCCCAACCATTACATCAGATTTGATAGACCACAAATCCTCGCGAAAGAACACCGATTCCTACCAAGGATGATACGTGAGGCTATTGAAATTAAAAAACATCCTAATTTCAATAGAGAAGGAGGCTGGGTACTACCACCTGCTTGGGATCCTATAATCAATAAAATTAAAACTAAACCCAAGCATACCACTGCAAGACCTCAGGACATAGTCAGTTCATTTTGCATAGATCGGACCATAAACAATAATTAAAAAAGCTGAAGGTACTCCGGGTTTAACAATGACATCGGGACGTCAGTCATCTCAGTCCCCCCGTGACCATGGGGCATGGAAAGCGCCCGAAACGTCGGGAATTAAAAATAAAAAGTAAAAATAAACGCGATAAAATCCGTAAAAGTAGTTTTAATCATGTGCAATGCTCGCGTAAATATAAGAAATCATTATGTATATATATTACCTAAAGAAGGCGAAACAGAGATAAAATATTGAATGGTTGTATTGATATCAATGCATCAATATCTCATAAAAGAGCACACAGTCCACCTGATGGTAAGTGGATGTTGTTGCTCATAGATATCTACATTCTATCCTCCATCAACAATTAAAATGCAGATGGAAAGCCATATGTACATTTTTGTGCATAAAAGTTTAAATAAATATATGGCTGGTCTACTTCAACTTCAGCCAAGTGATCCGATGTGATATACCAGTTACTCTTCGTATTTCTGATTAATGCTAAAAACTTCGAGCATAGCCCTTTCAATAGCTTGCTGAACAAATTTGAGCTTTCTTATACGGACAACAGTGAAGGATCTCGTTTGGGGTCTGGGACGTGAGAGGATCGTTCGGGATTCCCCCATAGCAGCCTTGACTCACACACATTCTAGGTACACATACTCGTCAACAGCTTCCAACGTAGAGTTCCCAACAACTACATGACGTGGTCATTGTATATGATATTTGTCTTATAGATACTAATATTAAGACCTGCCTTGTTGGTCTAGTGGTTGTTGTGACTGCTGATCATGAAGTCCTGGGTTCGAATCCCGGGTCAGGCCAAAAAATCAATTATTGAGTTTTACCGTTAAGAAATTCTCAGTACTTGCCCGGAGTCAGAAAGTTGGCGGTGTCTCACCCCCGTGCCTCGGAAAGCACGTAAAGCCATTGGTCCTGCGCCTGATCTCTCTCCGGTCGTGTCGGTTTACCCCCATCGGATTATGAGAGTGACGGGATAGAGAGTGCACCTGTGCTTGCGCATACACTTGGGCACTATAATCCTTTCCTGCGCCGATGGCTAGTCTCCGTTGAGGCAGGCTGCCGTGGCTGAAATTCGGTCTGGAGGACATTATTATTAATATTAAGACCAAATCTTTTTTTTATTATAAGAAATGATAACATAACTAATGTCTGATTTTTGGGAGTTTATTGCGAGTAACTATAGACTGTAGTAGCACTTACCATCCTTAGGATTTCAAGCTACTTCGTCAATCTGATAATTTAATGAACATTTTCTTTCTAAAATTCGTACTCACAAATGCTACTCTTAAATATTTTCATAATTTGCTAAAATTTTCAGAATCTAACAAAATGCTGACGGTGAATGTTTTCGCTTTGCGTGAGCGTATCCAAGTTTTAAGACAAAATATTTCGTGACTTTTAGCTAAGATGACTATTACGTATATATATATATATATATACATATATATATATATATATATATATATATATATATATATATATATATATATATATATATGTATATATAGCCTGTTTTGAGGCAATTTACATGTAGTATTTAATAAGCAGGCATGAAAATAGTGACAGGTCGTCATATAGTCCGTAAAATTAGTTTCAATCATTAGGCTATATACTTCGTAGAACAATAAAGGGTTAATTTTCTTACATAAATTTGCGTATCACGGAAAACCATTTGACAGCATTGAGTTACTATAAAGAGTGATATTCAAGTTGTATGTAAAAAAAATAAAAAATAAATGAAAACAGAGCAAAGTATATTAAAATAAGAAATATTAAAGAATTACATTTATGAGTTGATTCATGATCAAATATGTGTTAGGTGGTAGCATTTTCCTGACCCTGGAGTATTAAAACAAAAAATTACAATTTCCAACCCGCCCGCAAAGTTTGGCAACTAAGGAAAATTTTCCCATATGGATATTGGGCTCGACTCTCGAAGACACACACCGCCGACTATCCGGCGGTGTGAGTGCTCTACATACGTAATAAAAGTTGATTTGCTGATTGCTCCTTGGTCTTCTTTGCAATTTGCCGAAGGATATGTATGTGGTCTATGGTACTAAATCCTTTTCGGAAACCGACTTGTTCGGAAGGCTGAACATCTTCACGTCCAGGTGCATAACGATTTGTATTGTCTCTCGTAAATGGCACGTAGTAGCTCTTTAATAGAGCGTAGTCACCTTTTTTGAAAGTCAAGACATCTGCACTTTTGCTATACACCTCCAGAGTAGCGCCATCATGGAGGACGAAATTTAAACTGCTTCTGAAGGCGTTCAAGTACCGGTCTTAGAAGCTCTGTTGTAATTCTATCTTCAGGCGCCTCACCGTTTATGAAAAATACTTGAAATTATTTCGAGCGTATGTAATATGCGCGAACACTATCAAACGAATGTATTGACACTACGCAGAACCCAAAATCAAGCCTTGCGTGTAATTGCGTGTAATTGGTGGCTTTATACGGAAAACCCCAACTCACTCAGCCTTTCCTCCGCTCTTCACTTATAGAACCCTTTATCTTTAATATTAATATAATGTATTAAAATGTAATAAATTATTACTGCAGATGTAATATACTACTTTACAGTTCACTTATAAGGTAAAATGTACTCTATGTAATGAAGTAAAACGACAGACCTTTTAACTATGAGTCCATGAGTAACGATATTGCTTTTATTTCAGAGAAATTCCAAGAGTGCATTTCAATTACGTATACTTACTACATGTTACAATAATGAACAAAAAGTCGGACACGAAACATCTTTATTTCTGCTACATAAGAAATTTACATTTCTTGCATCAATCCAAATTTTTATCTACTAATATTTCAAAATGTATCCTGCTTTGATTTTATAAAGGGTTAAAAAAATAATGTTTATATTATATCCTACATAAAAATTACAGTCTTATTTATTGGTTGTTTCAGTTGTCTCAAGCGTAAAAAATATTTAAGGTAGTAAGAAATTATATTTTTACATACCACGCGTATTATACAAGTAGTACGCAATGTTCCGCTCCAAAGTAATGTCCAGTAATGTCCTATTCTACCGCTAGATTAATTTTTTCTACTACAGGTGAACATCGGTAGCAAAGCCGAGACTTTTCAACTTTAATAATTATCAGAAAATTATTTTGTTTGCTATGAAGTTTTAAGAGGCCATAGTCCCTGGAAGTAGATTAATCACTAAAAATCGTCCGTGTGCATACCTGGAACGTCCCATTGAGATCAAAAATAAAATGGATTATCCAAGACAGAACGGAAAGAGTACAGTGCGTGATCAGGGAGTGGCCTTTATGTAGCAATTTTTTGTACATTTGATGATTATCTTCTTTTTTTTTTTTAAATAAAACCGAAGTGAAAAACGAACAATACAATCGAATAATGGTAAGTGCCATTCAAAAAGTCATTTTCAAAAAGTGATGACTACAGATGCGTCGTCACTTTGAGGACTAAGAGGTTATGACTTAATAATTGTTACAATAAGATGTTATCTCTATGTATGTAATCACATGCGAAAAAATAGGGTGATGGATTCTGTTACACCATGGATATATATATATATATATATATATATATATATATTCGTTTCTAAGTTTTTTTTTTCGATTTTACTACCTAAATATATACGGTAGTATACTCGTATTTATCTAAGCTCCCTTAATATTGGCTTCCAGAGAAATTGTGCAATTTGATCACCAGTTTTCTTGCAGATTGAAGCATCAAGGTTGTTGTAGACGGCATATGCTTCGATTACAAGCCTATTAATGCTGGCGTTCCACAAGGCTGCGTGCTATCACCAACGCTGTTTCTTCTGCATATCAATGATATGTTGCAAACCGGTAACATTCATCGGGACCGGTAACATTCGTAGGGACAACGTTGCTGGGACCGATACCGGGACAAACTTGTGTCTAAAGTCGAGTCTTTGCTGAACAAAGTCTCAGACTGGGGGTGACAAAATCTAGTCCAGTTTAACCCTTGGAAGACACTTCCTAAAAGAACTTCTTTGTCGTATCTCCACAGTTTCCAAGCACTCTCCTTGTTGCCTCAGCCAGTATCGGAATCCTCGGCGTCGACATATCGAGCAACGTGCAGTTTCGTTGTCACTTGGAAGAGAAGGTCAAATTGGCCTTCTCTTCCAAGTGAAGTTTTCTTCGTCAAAGAGTAAAAAGCTTGGCGTGCTCAGGAGAGCGGGACAGTATTAATGCGCGTACATCGCCAGCAACTTTACAAGGCACTGGTTCGACCGCAGATGGAATACTGTTTCCATATCTGGGCTGGGGCTCCCCTGTGCCAGCTTCTTAACCGCATCCAGCGCAGAGCGGCTCGAATCGTCGACGACCGAGATGTTGCATCCCTTTGCATTTTCGTGCGCATCTACCACAGGGAGTGCTCTGAGGAATTGCTCGGATTAATCCCAGTTGCCAAATTTCACGAACGAACAACAGGACAAAACTCCCGATACCATCCACTCCATCTGGATGCTTTGTGGTGCACCATTGTACGTTTCACTAGGAGTTTTCTTCCACGTACGACCCCTCTGTGGAATAGTTTTCCACTTTCCACAGGTGATTTTTCCGGACCGATACGACTTAGGGACCTTCAAGAAAACAGCTTACTTCTTTCTGAAAAGCTGGCAAGGCACCTGCAATTCCCCTGGTGTTGCAGTTGTTCATGGGCGGCGGTAGCCACTTAACATCAGATAAGCCGTATACTCGTTTGCTTGTCCCTCTCCTATTAAAAAAATAACGGATCAAAAAAGTGGAGGGTCGACTTGGCCCTTTCCTGGTCGACACATTCATATTTGACGTAAAAATATATAGTAGATATGTAAGATATGTAAACTATATTACTCTCAGTAATGATAAGTATCGTATATGTAAAATAAAAATATTTATTTTACGGGAGAGCAAAGTTTGTTAAACATTAACAACTTTTTCTTTATATATTATAGCTTATATAATAATAAAAAATAAGATCATAGGCTATTTATGCTTGGAATTTACAAGTTATAGTTTTTTAATAAAAATATAAAAGGTTACGTTGAGCTACTTTACTTAACATAAAGTTTTTAAAAATCAGTACGCTTCTTCCCTTCGATTTTATTTTAATTGTAATGTACTCAAGAATTATTTTAGTTAATTTACTGACAGTAACAAACTATCTTTACGAACCGTCTTTACGAACCGTCTCGCACGCAGACTCGACGACTTCCAGCCTCCTGAAAAAGCCGGTTTCCGAAAAGGCTTTAGTACCACAGACCACATACATACCCTTCGGCATTTAGAAGTCCAGAGTACAATCTGCCACTTTGCCTGGCGTATGTGGACTAGGGGAAGGTCTTTGATTCCGTCGAAATTTGGGCGGTGCTACAGTCTCTACAGCGGTGCCAAGTTAACTGTCGGTATATCGAAGTGCTGACGTGTTTGTACAGTAGGGCTACGATAGCTATCCGAGTTCATAATCAGAGTACGATACCTATCCAACTATAAAACAATAGCGTAAAAGATATGTTGCTGTACTTTAAGACGCTAGATATCGACTTTTGAGAGATGCCGTGGGCTACATAAAGAACGCCTGCAAGTACATTAAAACCTGACCCCCCCCCCAGAGATCGATGACTTCGACCAAACGGTAAATGCATTAATTGTGTACTCACTCAGTAAGAGTATCCAGTAATATAAGTTAACAGATGGCACACTCAATGACAGAAAGCTGGAAGCTAATAAAGCTTAGATTATTTTATTTTTTATGACCTTCCGAAAATAGCATTATTACAATATAATTTCGACAAGCGTGCTTCAATTCGTGTATGAGACAATTTAATTTAGAAAATATCACGAGACATGAAACATCCCGGCACTCAAAACTTACTACTGAAAGTACAATTTCCATATAAAATTAAATAAAACATCTAGTTTAACAACAATCCATTAACTCTTGAACAATGTGTTATATGAGCACATTAAAGGGTGTCACCGTAAGAAAGGCAACCCTGTGATCCGAATATGATCTCTTAGAAAAGGAGATCGCTTGTGTGAGAAGCCACGTCCGTTAACCTTTTGCCGGGCGATTATAACGATGCCGTCAAGTACTCGAGGCCGAATGATCGAACCTAAAATTTGAATATCTAAGCTCTTAGATGGTATTGAATTATCTAAAATGTTTCTGCAGAGGTAAGCTTTTGGATTATCATTTGTAGAGACGTTTGAGAACCTTTCGCCACTTGACTACGCATACATAAAATATATCACCAGATCAGACAATAAGTAAATTAATAACCTTATACATAACAATAACCTTATAGGAATTTTGGAATGATACAAAGTTTCTCTCTTTTTCGAGGGGATTATGAAGCTTATATTCTGCTATGGTGCTCTGGTGCGTGTTTAATGGACGTCAATATTTTTATATATAATATATATTTTTTATGCACTTTAATTGTATATAAACAGAAGATTTCCTAAAGGCTTTGCTTCTAGTTTTCATAGTATCTTAAAATAATTATGAGGTAAACCGCTTTTAGCAATTTAGTTTTTTATTCAAGTATAGCAGTGTAACGCTTGCAGAGTGGATCAATTTCTGGCTAATTAGATGCGGCGCCACGAGTCTCGATTTCAAATCCCGCACGTAAAACTTCCTATTTCCATGGTCTAAAAAGAATTGTTCCTTGAAGCAAGTTGCTTATGTAAAAATTTATGTTTTTTTATAGAAGAGGGATTTTTATACGAGCATGCGGCTCACCTAAGTGACTACCGCAGCCCAAGAACAAGCGTGACACCTGGGGAATTGCAGATGTGTTGCCTTTTAGAAAGGTGTATTTTTTCGTGAAGTTCTAAGACTTAAAAACTACGATTTCCGCACTCAATTGTGGGTTCGCAATAAATCTTCTGGCAGTCTTCCTAACATTTGTTAAAACGTAACCTTATTGCTTTGTGACGGGCCATTTAATTTATGAGGAGGGAGGGGGGGATGCGTCTCCATTTTGTGCCGTGACCAGGACACTAGACATTTAAATAGAAGGTCGTCAATATAACATTTAGGCTATATGCCCACAATATGTTTATTATTTAATAGGTGCGTGTTTAGCTGAACCTAATACGATAAGTGAAACAAGTGGAAGGATACAATAAAATTAAGTAAAACAAGTAAAAAAAGGACACAATAAAATTAAGTGAATGACATGAAGTGCTACAAACTGAACAGTGTAAAAAGTAATTATAAACGTAATAAATATTGTTCTATAAAAATGGCAAAAGCAAAAAAAAATAACAAATTCTACTAAGGCTAAGCCGAATAAAGAAATTAAGATGGTTCACAAATTGAGAATGCAGTAAAAACCTTTGAGGTTAAAAAGTAAAAGTCTCGAAGAAAATATATTAACCAAATGAAAGATCAACGAACTATAATAAATCAAGAAGAGTAATGTAAATAAATGATCCCAGTCAGAATATGTATATTACATACATAATGTGTTTTTTTTTTTGTTTTTAACAATGTCAAAATGGAAATACACATCTAGTATATTTTTGGAAGACCTTACAAATTATTTAAAGAAAGTTTTTATGGACTTTTTGACTTCGACATAATCAAAAGTTATGAGCAAGATTTAAGTTAAACTTTTAAGAAAACTTGTAAATTTAATTATGCAAGAAAATTATTTGATTAAAACAAATAATATAAATATAGTTCCTATGTGAAGTGTGTAATATATCAAATATATAAAAATTTGGAAATTCCGGTCAGTGCGCCTCACTCGATTACGTTTATTAAGCTTTTAAGCAGCCACCTAAATTCAATGATAAAAACAAAAGATACAATTAATACTCGATTTCGAACAACAGTAACGACAACATAATTATATGGTATAATATTTTGAAAGGTTAATGACCTTATCACATTATGATAGATGTGGTTAAAGGGATGTTAGGCCATTCCCTGGGGTAGGGGAAAATTAATATATATATATACATATACATATATAAATTTCGTGTCACGTTGTATATATTATATACTGTCTAGTAACAGATTAAAAAAGGAAAGAATATAACAATGTATAGATATAACAATTTTATTTCAGTGTGTTTGCTCACAAAAATGTAAAATTTCGTATTAACCACTTCACTCTGTGAGTAATATCATAAAATTTGAGGGCGGATTCTGATAGTTCATTTTATTTACGAGGGGGGGGGGGGGTTGAGACTAATATAATGGAAAAATTGTCTTTAGTAGTCCTTTTTGTCTGAATAAATCAGCCGTTTAAAAATACCAGAATCAGTCTATAAAATTCTTATTTATTGAAATTTAAACTTCCGAGAATTACCATTCAAACGGGAAGCAAAAAAGTATAACTGTCAAAGTTGTACAAGTATAAATTTCTACTTTTTTACAATTCCTAAGTATAAATATTTATCAAAATCCTTTTTTAATATTGATACATATACAAATAAATTACAACGGAAGTAGATACGACGATAACAAACAATTACGTATTATCTCGAGGGTTTACAAAGCATGTTGCTAGATTCATAAAAGCGTACCTATCTGATATTTTATGATAAATATAGAAATTTTATGGAAAAAAAAACGATCATAAAGGTTTTTTTTAATGTTTTAATGTTTCAATAGCCTCTATACTATTCGATAATATGTACGTCACTACACTCTAATTGCTACAAAAACACATACAATAACGCTAATGAAAACAATTTACAAGTTGTGTTATTTGCTATCTTACTATTTTGAGCTAACTCCTTTATTGTGCTTTAAATATATCTCCTACGACATTTTAAATTATTATTATAATAAAATTAAATCGTTATTGTTATTATAAATTAACATTATAAATATATTATGAAGGTCTGTGATTTACGTGCACCTAAGCGTTCGTTCTCAGAAGTGACAAAGCTGGTACGTCGTGGCCCTTAAAATCCTACTTCAGCTTCAGTTACGAGCGTGTTCGCAGATGAGTTAACCGCATTCGGTGCGTCGTTTTCCTACGCGCTTCTGAAAGTACATAATATAAGCGTTAGAAAATAAATATCAAAGAGCATTACTACAGTGTTTCTATATTTTATTGAAAGCTAAAGGTGAAATATTTTTTTTTCAGAACTTACTTCGCCAGGTATGTATGTGGAAAACTTTTTCCCTATATTTTGTTAGAAACGACAACTAAAAAAGAGTAAGCATAGTTTATTTTTTATTTTTAATAGATTGAAACCATTTACTAAACACTGCGCCCAAAAACTTGTGCTTATAATATTATGTTGTTGCATGCAAAATTAGCAGTTCAAACTCTAGAAGTTTTTAGAGAAAAATTCCTTTTTATAATTATTATCCATTTTTATCCACTTCTTATCATGAAATTTTTAACTTAAGGGCATGGATTTATTGAAAACAAAAGCCTCGTTTATCTTTAAGAGTATGTCAACTTTACTTGAAAGTATTTTGCTTACGCAAAAAGGTAAAATGTAGTAAATACAACAAACAAAACATTTGGTGGCCTAAATGTTTACTATTTTAGTAAACATACTTACTTACTTCTTTTTTTCAATCTTATGCTGAGTGCGCAAAGCTTTTTATTTAAAACCTACACATATTTTTTGATGCTGTCCCTGAGGATTTTGAATAAATCGTATATTACTTTATCCAAGCTGAGGACAATGTAGGGTAATATTTACCAGATAATATAAAATTATGCTTTGATCTATAATCACTATAGCACATAATCAAGAATGAAAAATTCACTTTTACTTTATCACGTACTGACTTATTTACATAACCATAATTTGAAATTTAACTAAAAGTGTCAACAATTTGAGACGTCTGGCATAGCAATTGTCAATTCACCTGCCAAGCGTGAGATTGGAAAATATGATTAATCATCTTTTCTATGGATCTAGGTCTGAAAAAAAGGAATTATTTTTATTATTATTATAACGAGAGAGGCACATAAGCAAAAAAGAAGAAAATCAATAATAAAACTTATATTAATTATATTAATCTGTTAATTAAAGCTGAAAGCATTAAAAAGTCCACTGCACTACATAAGCCTCCCCATAGATTGCATCATAGGGGGATATTACCATAGCTACCAATCGGGTAATAAAAATAATAATAACAGAATAATCTCCAATAACATTGTGTCGAACAATAGCGTATTTAATAAACATTTAGTAACTAGTGATTGGATGTGAAAGCGGAACTAATTCTAAAATACCATGTGCTATGTGTTCAGACCCTCCACACTTAGACCATGAATATGTTTTATGTGTCTACATGTGCCTGTGAGTGTGTGAGTGCGTGTACATGTACATGTGTGTGTGTGTGTGTGTGTGTGTGTGTGTGTGTGTGTGTGTGTGTGTGTGTGTGTTTGTGTGTGTGCGCGTGTGTGCGTGTGTGCGAGTGCGCGTGAGTGTGCGTGCGTGCGTGCGTGCGTGTGCGTGCGGTGTGTGCGTGCGTGCGTGCGTGCGTGCGTGCGTGCGTGCGTACGTGCGTGCGTGCGTTCGTGCGTGGTGCGTGTGTGTATGTGTGTGGATGAGTGCGTGCGTGCGTGCGTGCTTGTGCGTATGTGAGAAAGAAGGTGTGGTTGTGTGGTTTAGTATAATTCTGATTACTGACATAGCTCTTGGAAAGAAAGAGAAGCTGACAATTTTCGTTTAAATAATATGTGAGCTAAAACTTGAATAAACAAACTCCACTTAACAGTTAACCGTTACAGCCTATTAAATTCCACTGCTAAACATAGGCCTCCCAAAATATTGCCTTATAGTGATAAAATCCCCCATATTTTTCATAGTCGTCGCTCTTGTCAAGTGGGTTGGCAACCGCAGTTTGTTTTTATTTTTAGTCGTTATTAGGAAGACGCTGCCACCCATTTCCTGCTTTGTTTCGCTCTATCGCTTCTCACGGCACCCACGGGGTGATATGGGGTAGTGTATATTCTTACACCGGCACTACACGTTAAAAACTAACCACAGATCATAAAAATATGACTCTATAAACTAAAAAACAAACAAGCAAATACCTTAAAGATAATAAAGAATTATCAAATTATATTAGAATGGGAGCGTCAAGATCTTTGTAGAACTCTCCCACTAGCGCCATTTAGTATCGAATAGAAAAACTAAGCTTTCTTGAAAACTCCACATTCTAATTCTCTACACCTAGTCGGTTGAGACCGGTATCTGCTGGAACATTCAATATCTTTCGGTGGAAAAGGCCTGTATAAAGCCGTTTAGGGCCACGACCGGAGTAGTATTGAATTGGCGATAAGAGCAAAGCTTTCGGAGCGAATTAAAGTGAATTAAAGTGTTAAGTGTGATTAATAATTAGTGTGATTTAAGTTTTAATTGGTGTTCAGTAATTAAATTGTCAATTTTGGTAATTCAATCGGCAGTTTTTATTGTCACGAACTTTACGCTTGTAATAATTGGTGTGATTGATGACACGGAGGGTGTCCGTACCCGAAGTCAACGCCAGCAGGAGACGGACCAAAGACAATTTGGTGGTGTAATGCCGCAGACGTCGGAGGGCCACCCGCCGGCCACGGAGGCCGGCCCGTCAGCAGCTCCTACGTCTGTAGCATCTGACTTAGGTGCTCTGATGGTGATGCTGCAGGAGCAGGCCCGTTGGTTAAAAGAGCAGCAGAAGTGACAGGCCCACTGATCGTGGGGGAACAGGCCGTCGGTTACAAGAGTATCTGCAGCGCGGACAGAAGGAACAGGCCCGTCTGTTGGAAGATCGGTAGGCGGAACAGGCCCGCCGATTGTAAACAAGTAAATATCTCATAACTTTGTAACACAGTGTCCGATCGAAAAGCGATCTGCGGTATCTGAAAGAAACTAATTGAAAAAAAATACAAGTTTTTATTTAATTTTCCATAAATAAGTTTACTTGGAATTACTTCCACAGCCTTCTTTTGATCAATTCTATAATCTAATCAGCTCTTCTTCTTCTACTCAAAAAGTGATGTGGATTGCCGTGAATCGCATCAAAATCGGTTGATTCATTCGAGGGACATCGTTATCAAAAAAAAACGTCGTTTAGTTGCAAAAATTGGGTCAATGGGTATAAATCATGTTAAAATCGGTTTATTTGTGCGTGAAATATTCAATTTTGAAAAAAAAATAAAAAAACGTGGTTTTCCAAATTTGTAAGCTTCAAAAACGTCGCTTCGATATTGAAATTAACGGGAATTTTCACGGATGGCCTGCTGGGTTTACCATTATTTTTAATTATTTTAGTCCATTAATATCCACTACTGAACATTTGCCACGCATGGCAGATGGATTGGCAACCGCAGTTTTGTTAACTATTATTGAATTGTTATCTGAAAGACGCTGCAGCACATCGCCTGTCTCAGTTTCCTTCTGGCTTCTCTCATCGCACCCACGGGATGACATGAGATGCATGATTACAACCTGCGCTGCTCCAGCCCGTCAACTTCACTTGTCGCCAAAATATTCCATTCACAATGTTTTCCTTAACCGCCATAGTACGTGGTAAATTAGCACTTGTAATTACTATTATCAATTCCGTTGGTGGCGGCGGAGATCGAACCCTGAATGATCACTTATTTAATTTACGTAAAGCGCTTGCTCCTGAACTACCACGCTTACTACCAGCAAATATCCTATTTTGTAGTTTTATTGAAAGTTGAAACCCAATTTCATATCCGTTATTGACTTGTTCTTAAGGGCCAGTTGCAAGTAGTTTGGCTGAATAAGATCTCTCTTCACGAGACAGTACACTGTTTAAAGAGCTGTTTGAAAAGGGGTTTATTAAATTCGGAGCGTATTTGAATACTCACAGATCGAACGGACTATCTTAAGTAACGTGTAAGAAGTAAAAATATGGTATATAATTTAATTATTGTTGTGCTGATAGTAAATTAATTACTACTAAATTATGGTTTTATTTTTCATGTTTTACTTCGACATAAAGTTGACGGGTATGAAGTTATGATGAGGGTATGATATTTAGCGAATGTGACTCGTGTTTGCTTAACTTTCACGTAATCTTTAAATAGTATCTTATTTTTCTGCCGTTTGTAATATGATTGTCCTTTGTTTTGCAATTGAAAATAATAATTATAATTCAAAACCGTGAGCATTTTTATAACAAGTTTTCATTTCGGAGGTATGTTTGATACTTTTTAATGTTTAGTGTAAATTCCAAGACTGTAGCACATCGGGAAATTAGTATAAATTTTATAGAAACATTTGTACAGAACGGAGAGACAAAGAAGTGAGTATAAATTGCATTTCAACCATTTCTATAATCATTACAAAAGGGTTATTTGGTATGTTCCACAAAATACTGTATATATATATATATATATATATATATATATATATATATATATAATTTGCTCAAATAAATCTGCTATACTGAGTTTATCGTTCACGAGATCGCAGCGGTCCACAGCTGGACAAGAGTATCTCCATAGTAAGAAGGAGAGAGAATATTATTGTCGTTTATCCATTTAAATTCTGTTATTTTTTAATTACAATTACTAAGTGTCAAGACTTTTTTGCCTAGAAACCCGTTTAGGTTAGTACTAATTTGACTGTTGTGTTCTGGAATACCAATAGATAACACACATTTTTGGCCTTCTTATTTTTTTCTTTTAAGCGGTTACAGATGTTGACGTAAAGAACAGCCACTAACTAACAAGTGAACTGTTCGCTGGTTCGATAGTCACTTATCTTTAATATAAAAACAATATTTCTTTATAAATGTAAAATATTTAAGTATTTAATTAAATGGTTCCAGTTTCTACTTAAACAGTTAATTAAAAATTTAAAATTCTGGAATACAATGGCTTCTGGGGAGCAGCGGCGTTGCCAAACGTAGCGATACTGTTGGCAAAAGCTCCCTATAAAGGAGAGGTTAAATAATATATTATATCAGTGAAATGTTACGGGTTTGTGTGAGGGTGAGAGAAAGCATTATACTTACACGACATTGAATGGATTTTTTCATTAGTGAGACGAAAGATTAGATTAGATAATGATACGATCTCTTCAGGGGGATTTAACAAAAGGGAACTGGAGGAAAATAGATTATAATATACACGTAAGATTATTGAATATCGTAAATTAAATGTAAATCCTTTGTGTTAAATAAAGTAGTTTTTCAACGTTGGAAGAAATACTGTATATTTCGAGCTTCAATTGCTGAGCAGTTGACTTAATAGAATAATTCCGTATCTAATACAGCCAACATTTTCCGAACCAAGATCGATTTCTGGAAATTAATCTTTGGTTTGCTTTGATAGTAGTAGAATAGTAGTCTACATAAATGATAAACGGAAACTCGAAAGCGCTTCTGTAACCAATATAGCTATATCAATATAACCTTTACCGTTACGATTTACATTTACCATAGTTGCCACTCTTGGCAAGCGGGTTGTCAACCGCAGTTTTTTTATTTTTAGTCATCATTTGGAAGACGCTTCTGCACATCTCACGGTTTCTTTGCTTCTATCGCCTCCTTACGACACCCATGAGATGATATCGGATGTGGGATATTCTTATCGTCCAATACACCGTAATCTCAATATTATTAGCGCACATTTACAATTTGAGTCTTAATTTAGATTACTTGCGTCGTTGCTCAAGGAGGATGTTTGCCATAGTTGCCAGGCTTGTCGAATGGGTTGGCAACCGCAGTTTTTTATGGTACTATTGCTGTTATCAAAATTTTGCTGCTGCCCACCTCCTGCCAGTTTACCCTGTCACCTCTAACGACACCCACGGGAAGATATTCTTAACCGCTACTACACTGCAGGTATACCTCAAAACTTTAAAACGAGAATGTACAACCTGCGCGTGTTGCCAGTGTTGTGAGTGACTTGATCTGAGACGTGATCCTTCACTACTGGCCGTAAGAGGAAGCTCAAGGTCACTCAGCGAGCTAAGGAAAAAGCTACGCTTGAAGTGTCTCTACGTAAACTTAGAAATGAGAATATCCACAGTAGAAAAATAGTGACCGACACAGCCCAACGGATTAGTAAGCTGAAGTGGCAATGGGCCGGCCATATAGCTCGGAGAACCGACAACAGATGGGAAAAATGTTGTCAAGCGGCAGCCTCGTACCGGTAGGCGAAGTGTAGGGCAAACCACACTAGATGGAGTGACGACCTACTATAACGTGCAGGAAGTTGATGGATGTGAGTGGCTCAGGGGCGTGCTTAGTGGTATCCCTTGTGAGAGGCCCTTGTTCAGCAGTGGACTTGAAATCAAAAAAGGGATATAATGATGATGATGATGAATTTAAATTATTAGCCGCGCCGTACAAGCCGAGGTAGCTCAAGGCTAAGCGCTGGTTATAGATTTTACAGTACGCGAGCAACCCGGGTTCAATTCTCAACGGCACCAAATAAATCGTTAATTGCAATTATAAGTGCTTATTTACACACACATATACACAACGGTGAAGAAACGCATCGTGAGAAATCCCGCAAGAATGAGAAAATATATATTTAACTTTATATATATATATATATATATATATATATATATATATATATATATATATATATATATATTTATGTTTAAAGACATTTATTCTCATAAAGACATTTTATACGCCACTTACATGAGAACATAAATAAAAGTAAATCTAAATAACAAAATTCATTGTCGTACCTATGTTGTTGAAAAATAAATAACATCAAAACAGCTATTGACGGGAAAAATCTATACAAATAAAATAAAAGTTAAATTCTAGTATACACTATCACCTTAGCACCACAATACTAAGACCAGGAACAAACCAGTCCAACTCACTCAGATAGATAGATATGTTTGTGATTATATGATTCGCTAGTCGCTTTTTGAATACATTGAACGAGTCTACATTTTTTATTTCCGAGGGTATCTTATTAAAAAGGCGCGAACCTTCGCATAATTGTGGTCTGGCCGTACTATATTATAATATTTAGGCTGATGAACACTTCGTTGTGACTAAAGATCTAAAATCTCTCTCAGAAATAATAGGAAACCTGTTCCCAGGAGTGGGAAGTATATGAACTGTAACTTTAATGTAACTTTTTATATATTATTAAATATGATTTAGAAAATAAAATACATCGATAGTACATATTCACGAAAAAAGAAACACCTTTTTAGAGCAAAGACTGTAGAAACTGTTTGTATGGGTTACCATTAAAACCAGCAATCAAATTTTATCAAAAATCTGCAGAAATATTGTCATTCCTTAACAAACTAAAAAAAATCCCGGGAGACAATATTTTAGAGTTATCAGTATTATTAAAAGGAAACAAAATATGTAAAAAAAACACAAACATCAAAAGAAATCGTCTTGTTATAATAATACCTATTTTTTTACCTACCACCCTATGTAATCATCATTATCATTACAATCAACACATGTTTCTTGTTAAATATAAGTCTCCCTCAAGGAAGCCACGACTTGCCATCACCGTCAACTTCTTGAATCTCTTAACAATCGTCACTCCACCTAGTGGCGGCCGCCCTACACTTCCGCACTTTACCGGTACGAAGTGCGCAACTGATACGTTGTGATACATATTTTGTTAGACTATAAATAAAATACTCTAATTTCCCCTTCAATTAAAAAGTAAAGTAACATATTATCACATATAGGCATATATGGCTTACTGTTGGGTAAGTACGTCATATTTCTGACAGGGCTTTCTTGAAGCGGAGAGAGCACATCTTGCTGCCTTTGGCGCGTTCTTGACATAATTTTTTTTTAAATTTGGCTTCAGTAACGAAAAGCATATTATTAATTTATATTTTTAGTTGCAAAGGAAATTCTTAAAATTAGACAAAATCCTTATATAAAAACAAATAGGAATGCAAATAATTAGCGTTTATGAAATTTTATTTTAATTGGATGTACTTAAATCTTTATAAGTGAGGTAATTTTGGTACCTACAAGTGTATCAATCTACTCTATCCTCTTTATATGTAAAAGATGTCCTGAGTGACCAACCCATCTATGAACGCATGGCGCAACGATATTTATATCTATAACGCATTTTTTGATGGGTGTGTCCGTGAATCGGTTTTCTCTGATATATTTTTAGATAATAATTTTGATTACTTTTTGTGTGAGTAGCTACGCAGCTCTAATAAAAACAGATAATAAATTATGCTTTGTTCAAACTATTAGGGATAACTAGCGACATGGTTGGTTGGCCTGGATATATTAATTTGGCATTATGTAGATTAGAGACATCAAAGACTATTTGCTATATTGATTTTAAGATCTTCCAAACGAAAATGTCCATTAAATATAGCCTAGATCACTTCTGGTACCCGTTCAGTTATTGCGAAGATCGGTTCAACATTCAGAAGTCCGGACAGAGCATACTTACACATAGACTGCACAGCTTAATAGCATGCTAATGTTCCCTCAGGTCAATAAAAGGCACGTATTTCGTTATCACGTAAGGCACTTAAATTTTATTCATGTTTAGATGATGAGTAAGAAAACGTTTAATGAAGGCTGAGGTTTAAAGTTGAATTTTAATTTCGATACTTAATTAGTATTCGTTTGTAAACTTAAAAGAGATATTATATTTAAATAAAAAATAAACTTTCTTGTTAATTTTTTATACATATTTCTTTTGTTGTAAAGAGAGGCAATTGTTTCGGTAAACAGTAAGAAATTAATTTTATTTATTCTACAACGAAACCCCTTTAAAATTTTTAACCTAAGAAATAACAAAACTAATGGCTGTAATAAAATAAATTCAAATTATACTCGGTAGGTATAAAGGTAGGCATCGTTTGCTAACTTGGTTGTTTTGTTCTAACATAATTACAGATATCGAATTTCCTTTCTAATGGGGAAGTAAACACAACGATAACAGCTACAAAATATGTTTTTAATATTTTCCCAAAAAGGCATCATTCGTGAAATTGTTTGCTATAGATGAAAAACAACTGAAGCATTTGCAGTTCCTTACTATTTTCAGTTTTTATAATCAATAGAGCAGGAGGATCATCTTACACTTCCCTATGTCGCCTCTCTTGACACCCAAGTGATGATATGGGAAAGTTGGAAGTAACTCAATAATGACTATCCAACAGTTGGTGGCCAATCAGACCACTAATCGTGGCAACTATTTTAGATATGCCTATGAGGGAATCCGTGTGGTAAGACTATGTGTACTACAAAAATTCTGATAAACCGTAATAATTCTGATAATGAAAAATATATATGATATGATAAATTGTATTTGTTTTTAAAATGTAGCACAAAACAGTTATGTAACTTAAATCGTCTTTTTACAAAAGGTGGTACATTATAGTCTTAGGTTTGAATTTAAGAATATTTCTTATTATAAAAAATAGTAAATTAATATGATCACGTAGAAAAAATAAATGAGGAAAGAGTGACAAAACAAACTTATGTTGCAGATGTGAATGGAAGAGTCTGAAAGGGACGTCCTAGGCGTAAATTTATCGACCAAATTGGCGATATATTGAAAATGGGCCAAATTAAGAGTACCCTTAACCGACGAGCATGTATGCGTAGGTATATGAATGTGGAGGAGGCGAGAGAAGTGTGTATGGATCGTGCCAAATGAAACTGTAGTCTGTGCCTACCCCTCTGGGTGACAGGAGTGAGTGTTTGTGTTATGTATACATAGTAAATTAATTTTTAAATGTAACGATTTAGATGACATTCAATTTGTTACCTTGAAATTTTAATATTCTTTATCCGTATCGGTCCATAGAAAAGGATCCAAAAATTAAACTTTTAATGAAAAGTAAAAATTGAGTTTAAGAACTGAAATAATTTTCATGTATTATCTTTTGGAGTCATGGCTCTAATTCTTCGAAACAACAACTACTCTGCGACCGGGCTTGCCTATAACGTTCGTAAGAAATTACACAGTGTCCACAGAGGAAGCAGCTCTAGTCTTTGCAAATGAAATTGATGGTCTTACTCCGCCTTATAAAAATATCACTTGATTTAGACACTGAGGTCTGAAGTCAAATATTTTGGCAGATTTTTGTTTGCTACCTAAGTACCTCACAACATTTAATGTTGTGAGGTACTTAGGTAGTTTTGAAATTTAAATCAGAACTGAGATAAAAAAAAACATTTAATTTGTTACATAAAATTTAATAATTCATTATTCGTTATCAATAATAGATCGGGGAAAAAAGTTATTACGTATTTTTTTTTTGGTATCAAAAAAAATCTTTATTTCACAACACAGTGATTTGTAACTGTAAACAGAGATTGGGACCATCCTATTAAGTAATAATGAAACGGTATGAAACTTTAAAAAAACTCTTGGGTTCTACAGTTTCTATCTGGCTGGTTTTAGTATCAATACACATAAGACATTAAGAAAAGAATAATATAAAGTAAAAAACACTTTCCCGCTATTTTTCAATTATTTTCTGTTCGCCAAAATGCCATTTTTGAGAAAATGGAGCAAAATCGGCATATCTAGACACACGGTAGCGTGTCAAGCCAAGTTGACGCAGAACTACGAGCACTTAACCCTAAGTGCTCGTAGACGCAGAACGGCGAGCCGCACCGTGTGTAATATTACACGAACCATTTGGAGCCACTTTTGACCCCCTCATAACTCAAAAACTATTTCACATAAACGTTTCAAATTTGATACGTATAATGAGACTTGCAAGATATATCTGTACTTCGAATTTTGTAAGCACATCTAAAACGGTTATTTAGATATTAACGTCTAAAAATCATAATTTTTATCACTGCCTGACCTATAGATCAAAACTCTAACCCAGTTCCGGATGAACTAGAAAGTTCAAATTTGGCATGCAGGTAGGTAATTAGGTGAATACAAAGGAATAAATCAGAAACTGATAAATTTTTATAATTTTATTATAATTTTTTACCTAATTGATTCTATTAGGAATATGTACACAGCGCGCGGTACGCCGCCGGAGGAGCGGGGTGGGAACGGTGCAGTAAAAACTTGACGCGAACGTGTCCGAGGTCCGAGCGAGTGGCAGGTGGCACTGGCAGTGGCAGCAGAGCTCATAAACGCGAGTGCCGTTTTGCTGTCCGGTTGTCTCTCAATATCTGACCTATGAGGTGGCGATTTATGCTACGAAATTAATAGGTTTTCTTAAAAAATGCTTACATATTTGTGGTTATATTATTATTAAAATTCTCTTAGTAAGTACGCACCGCGTGTCTAGATGGTATAGGAAATAGTTTAAATCAAAAATTAATAATAATTTTAGTATAGTTATAAGTAGGTATGTATACCTAACTCTGAATGAGTGAGAATGAGACTTTATTGGTACGGTAACAAATTTTCTTGAGAATTCAATAGATACAGGTAATTGGTTAAGTAACCGTCTTAAATAATTATCTTTTTATTACGTTTATTGTACAATGAGTCATACAATAGAATTACGGGTGGGTGACACACTTACCTTACACCGAATTATTCCAATGACTCCCAAGCTCCTATTCATGCGATCGCCTTTTCAGATATTAAGTAATGTATGTTCATATGGAATAATTACCTATTTGCTTAGCATATGTTATTACTATCCACAAATCACAAGGCCTTAGCCTTGATATTGCTCTTCTCGACATAGGCTCCTCTATATTTAGTAGAGGGCAGGCCTACGTTGAACTCTCTAGAGCTAAAACCTTAGATGGTGTACACCTTATCAATTTTGATCTAAGTCAAATCAAGTCACAAGTGAGCTCTGTTGTAGAGTACAACCGTTTGCGCACGTTATACCGCCCCGAATTGGCCAAATTAAGTATAAACAGAAAATGCGTGAAAATAATTCCGGGTACTGAATGGGCAATTCACTCAAACATATCAAAGGTACAAGAAAATATAGAAAATAGCACAAAAAAGACAATTATACCCCGTAAACGTCGAAAATACAGCAGTTTAACAAAAACCATTTGGTAATAATTATGTTATAAATAAGTACCTACTAATAATTCATGTACAAAAAGTAGTGATATCCCATCAAAAACATAAATGTGAAATGAGAGCCAAGTTCAATATTATGATATATGCCTTGGTTGTTGGAAACTCAGCAAAAATTTAAAGAGCTTGCTTCGGAAATGTTAATGAATCCACCACACTATATGGCCTTGTGTGACCTTCCTCCCTCAAATTTTGAACTGTTTCGATGGCCTCGGAATACTTTGGGTAGTGTTAGGTTAACATCAAGAGAGGAATGTCAAAACCACTTGTCGAATTTTTTTGATCATAAATCCGAAGATTTCTACAGCATTGGGATTATGTCACTACCTACAAGATGGCATCAATTTGTATATAAAATACCAAGCAAACATAAGGATCATGGTATATGTTTAAAACGGCGATTACTTGGTAATAAAGCAATGGATGTTATTGAAAACATCAAAAGAAAATTAATTTATAATTTACGGCTACACCACGTAAGCAATAACATAATGTCGACCTAATTAGAAACCGAAAATTGAGAATGAAACATACGAGAATTTTCAATAATTCAGTGTTAATAAATTTCTAATAATGATAACTTATTGTTTCAGGTACCGCCAAAAAAAAATGAAATTAAATTTATTTCTTTACAAAATGTAATTGTGAAACATTAACGTGAGATCATAAAGATTAAAAACTAAAATAAAAATGAGTAATAAATCGCAGATACTTTTTAACATTTTCCAAGAAATTTTGGCTGCATCTGGTAATTGTTCTGACAGTCAAAGTATTAATGAAACGAAGATCATCTCGGTTCTTCGAGAACAAGCGTCTCAGGGAAAAGGTAATAACTTAGGATCAGTTTTGGTGAAGGTAGTAACTGACGCGCAGAGCAAGCTCAATCTTACTATCAAACCAGATTCATGTGGATATTGTGATGGTGACTTCAGAGATATCATCGAAACTTACAACGGTATACACGGATATGTCAGCTTATTGGTGAGTTCCTATTTTATTAATCATATATACAATATTTTAGTTTATAAAAACTTAAACAACATTGATCATGAGCTGAGAGGATTCTGAACAGATTACTAGGTCATAGACATTAATTTATTATATTGTCTTAGTTATTCAGACGTCACAGGCCTCCCCCATAGATTGCCCTATATTAAGGATTTTGCCACAGTGGCCACGGTCAGCAGTTTTTTTATTATTTTGGTTTGTTATCAGTGAGATGCTGCTGCCTTTGTCTTGTTTCCATTTCCCTCTGTTGCCTCTTGCGACACCCGCTGGGTGATATGGGGTTGTGGATATTCTCACACCGCCGCTACAATTTATGGGAGTGGCGGTGTGAGTGAATGTTGTGTTTAGCAGTGGACATTTATAGGCTGTAATGGATGGATAGATGTACAGATGGGTTGAGACATCAGGAATTATACAAGTTTGAAAAACAAAACAAAATCATTGAACAAATCTTTTTTTTTATTTCGTAAACTGTTGTCACCTGTCAGTTTCTCACATTAACTAGGGTTGTCGGTCCCTAGGTGTAAAAAAGATTAAATAAATAAAATAAATATATAAGCTAATATGACGCGAGTGAGAGGAATATAACCTAAAAGTTCCACTTTAGATGGCTGTATTAGTAGAAGATATCAAGATAACATCATAGATCGGAAGCCATATATGAGAAGATTTACCTGTAATTTCTCATAGTCGTTTAATACGGTAACCACGGGACGAAATGGAGTATTAGATTATCTTACGCCGCCACCACACGACACATGACATATGCTATGTACAAACAAATAATATGTATTATCTATATGCTATTTACTATATTCTTTATATCTTTATGAAACATTATGTGTCCCATAAACCGAAGTGTGTATAGTGTTAAGTGTACTTAAAATTATGATCATAAAATTGTTTATCAATTATTTTCAATCCTTTTTTTAAATGAGATATATAAAGAAAATCCACTAAATTTAAGGTGCACTTTTGTTATTTAGTATCTACAGATTAAATTTGACGTATATACTTTAACCCTAAATTAAATTATCAAGGTCTTATTTGCTACGCACGATTTCAGGTGTTAATTGTAAGAATATTTGATGCAATAACTTAAAACAAAACGTATGATTAAGTGTGTAAGGCCCAATTTCTATTGACACAATCGCCTCGAAAATATCTTCAAATTTGGACGGTAAACTTATTACAATAAAATTATTTAACTGTGTTGACATCCACTCTTTTGTGTATATCTTTCATAATACAAAGTCAATCAAAAGACTTTAAGAATACGCCTGAACATTAAGAAATAAATGCACACACGGCCTCAGCACGATCAAGGGGGATCAAATCAGTTCCACTCGACTTGTGAATATCAAGGGAGAGGAATGCTTTACGTACTGTATGAATATTACTGAACCGCTCATCTGTCATGGAGCTCTCACAATGCATGACAATCGGCAGTGTGTTTCCTCCATCATCTAGAGTCCAATTGTACGCAAAAAGGAAGCCCAAAAGTTTTCTTCTTTGCGGCGGGAGATGAATATACTTGCTTGGTGGCAGAAAGATAAGAGATATCTCCCAGGCGATATCCGAAGAGAAATTGGTTTCACATCTCATACTGGGTCTGATTTCACGAGGATGGCTTAATCAAAGAGAACGACTACTTTCTACTTTCCTTATTCGTAAAAAACCGTCAGCAATAAAAAAAATTTGGTATATGTCATGTCAAAGAAAACAAAACAAAATTTCTTTTCGAATTCGGATAAGCAATTCAATTATTTTAATAGAATAAAACACTTTTTTATATTTTGTTGGCAAATTTTAAGATATTTGACTATTTTTACAGCACCCTCAAAAATAAGTACGGCTCGTTAACTTTTAACATATATTTTCAAAAGTGATTTTAACATTTTTCGCATTTTGGTTATATTTATAGTGTGTAGTATAATTCAAAATATAATCAAAATAGTTGCCGAGATGTCGAGTAACAAAATTAGTCAAATAAACAGTAAACTCTCTAAAGGTTTACTGTGGATTACATAATTAATAATACCCTTTTTTTTAATTGATAACATCTAAATTTATATTTGCTGTATTTTTATACATACTCAGGTTTTAGATGTGTGCACTGAGTACCAAAGTTAATATTTTAGCAAACTATAAATTAATTGTCTATTAATTTCTGATATTGAACGTTTCTAAGTCTATTATGATGTTAATCATATTATAGGGTCTACATCTAACACCAAATTGGTTACTCCGAGCGAAACAACCCGTCTAGACATTAGGTAAATTATATACCTAAATGTAGTAAAGTACTTCTACGTGTTTTATCACGTCATTGTTATGCTTAACGTTTTGAGCCAAGTTATTTGAAGAAAAGTAATAAAAGGCATGACAACTGTACATTCTGCTAATTTTAAGTACTTAGTAAATTTTCCGGTTTTCTGTTTTAGCGTGTCTTAGTAAATGTTTGTTCTATTTAGATCTCATACTATATATTTTAATGCATTTAGTACATTTAATATACGGAATACGGATGATACGGACGGATATACGGAATAACGGGATGGCTCCGTGGCCGCAGTGGTTTAGCAATAAGTTACAGTGCTAAGGGTCGCGAGTTTGGATCCCGCACGAAACAAGTATTTGTACAGCCTACAAGTAATTGTTCGCTATAGCTGCCACGTACTATAAGCGGATTGGCAACCGCAAATGTTTATTTGTTATTAGGAAAATACTTCTGCCTATCTTTGTTTCAGTTGTCTTACGACAGACACCCACGAGACGATATGAGGTGATATAAATTGCATTGAATATAAATATTATAGAGTGGTATAGTGTAGAGTAGATTCTACACAAATAGCGTTTTTTTACTATGTGCGAGCAGCTATGCAGGTCTAGGGAAAGAGAACAGTATCCTGCGACCTAAAAGATCTATTGTGATCGCTGCTATTGCTATAGTTCACTGATAAACTCTATGTCTTCAATGAATAGAAGGAGTTGCTTAGCCTTGAGCAATTTCACTTCTTCTGGGCGGAGTACATAGTTTCCCAGATGAGTGTTACGTTTACGCATCAAGGGTCCGCAATCAGTTAGGATGTGCAGAGGCGTTTCTTCCGTTATGGAACAGAACCGACACATCCTTGCGTTGCTTAGACCGAGGATGGGCATGTGCTTTTTAAGACAACAATGTCCAGTTAGGGCTCTTGCCAGAATGCGCAATTTATTTTTCTTAATCCCAGGGTTTCTGAAGCGAATTTATGATCAAAAGCCCGTATCAAGTTTTTGGAATGTTTTAAGTCTAGTGTGTCAGACCAGATCTTAAGTGATTTATTGTGATAAAGTGTTTCAAGGGTCAATCGGGCTAGGCTTCTTGAGATTCCATAAAATGGCTCAGGTCCAAATTGTGTGCACTTTGAACCCTCCCGTGCAAGTTTGTCGGCAAATTCTTTGCCTACTATACCCGCGTGACCCGGAACCCATCGTAAGACGACCCTGTTGTTATATCCCAGGGCGTTTAAACGGTTCAAGCAGTCTCCAACTAGCTGCGAGTTCACTAAGTTTGACCGCACACTGAAGTATGGCGAAAATTTCTGCCTGGAAGATAGAGGTGAATCTACCCAAATTCATACTAAGTTTGAATTTGGAGCATTCCCCGTAAATACCGAAGCTTACGTCGAGGCCCATTTTAGACCCATCGGTATACCATATGAGGCTACCGAGCCCACAGATAACCTGGCCATACAGCCAGTTTTCTCTGGAGGGTAATTCCACTATATACTTTTTATCAAAAGTGTGCAGTGGACGCAGTGGATATCTGAGATCATGCATAAGACCGGTGTTTCCTTAATTGAGACGAGCATGGATCTGAATCTGTAGGAGAGCAAGCTCAGACCGCCCTGGGCGTTAATCCTATACAGACTAGCCCTCGCCTCCTTGTCTAGATAAAGATCAAGGGGCGTTAGGCATAGAAGAGCATTAAGAGCCGATCCAGGCAATGATCGCATAGCTCCAGTTGCCATTAAGCAGGCAGTCCTTTGTAGACTATTTAGTCTGTCCGCAGTCATCCTTTGGTTGGCTTTGTTACACCAGACAATAGACTATGCTGCTGTACAGCCATAGGACCATACTAGGACGAAAGCCCCAGTTGTTCACGACTAAACGACTGCACGTACCTAAAGCAATTTTTACCTTATGGCATACGTTGCTAAGGTGAGAGTTCCACGTTAGTTTTTGGTCGATTGTTACGTCCAAGTACTTAACTTCAGTAGAAAATGATACTTCTTAACCATTAAGTTTTGGTGAGACTAATTTTAATATTATATATATATATATATATATATATATATATATATGTGATGTGAAAATACAATGATATATTCGTTAAATGTAATATAGATCTCTTTAGTGATAGTCCGGGTTCCTTAAAAAAGAAAATATTTCTATACTACACTCAAACTGAAAATTAAAACTTTAAATTATACAATGTTAAGCTCTCTACCAAATTATAATTTTACCTGTATTGCATAGAATAGTCTTTGTGTTTATATCATATTTTATTATCAGTTAATTTGAAAACTAATTTTAAGTTTCGTTTAAAATATATATATATATATATATATATATATATATATATATATATATATATATATATATATATATATATTTTATAGAAGAATGTGATGTTAAGTGACTACCGCCGCCCATGATCAACCGCAACACCAGGAGAATTGCGGGTGCGTTGCCGGCCCTTTAGAAAGGAGTAAGCTCTTTTCTTGAAGGTCCCAGGTCGTATCGGTCCGGAAAAAATCGCCGGTGGTAAACTATTCCACAGAGAGGTTGTACGTGGAAGAAAACTCCTTGTGAAACGTACAGTGGTGGACCGCCAAGCATCCAGATGGTGTGGATGGTATCGGGACGTTTGACGTGTAGTGCGTTCACGAAATTTGGCGGCTGGGATTAATCCGAACAATTCCTCAGAGCACTCCCCGTGATAGATGCGATAAAATACGCAAAGAGATGCAACATCTCTTCGCAGCGCCAGTGAATCGAGCCGATCGGAAAGCACTCGGTCGTCGACGATTCGAGCCGCTCTGCGCTGGATGCGGTCAAGTGGAAGAAGCTGGTACTGGGGAGCCCCAGCCCAGAGATGGGAACAGTATTCCATGTGCGGCCGAACCTGCGCCTTGTAAAGTTGCAGGCGGTGTGCCGGCATGAAATACTGTCCCGCTCTGCTGAGCACGCCAAGCTTTTTAGAGGCCAATTTGGCCTTCCCTTCCAAGTGACCACAAAACAGCACGTTACTCGATATGTCGACGCCGAGGATTCCGATACTGGCTGAGGCAACAAGGGGAGTGCCTTGAAACTGAGGGGATACGACAAAGGGGTTCTTTTTAGCGGTTAACGCGCAAACTTGTGTCTTCTGGGGGTTAAACTGGACTAGATTTAGTCGCCCCCAATCCGAGACTCTGTCCAGTAAAGACTCGACTTCAGACACAAGTTTGTTCCGGCACTCGGAGACGTTTTCCCGAGAAATATTGGCTCGGCCGGTGTAAAGAGCATCACCAGTACTGTCATCTGCATAGCAATGAATGTTACGGGTATGCAACATGTCATTGATATGCTGAAGAAACAGCGTTGGCGATAGCACGCAGCCCTGTGGAACACCAGCATTAATAGGCTTGCAATCGGAGCTTGCACCGTCTACAACGACCTTGATGCTCCGATCTGCAAGAAAGCTGGTGATCCAATCGCACAATTTCTTGGGAAGCCCGTAGGAAGGGAGCTTCGAAAGAAGCGCTTTGTGCCAAACCCGATCGAAGGCCTTCGCAATGTCCAAACTAACGGCCAATGCCTCCCCCTTGAACTCTACTGTCTCCGCCCATCTGTGAGTTAGGTAGACCAGAAGATCACCAGCTGACCGACCACGGCGAAAACCGTATTGGCGGTCACTAATCAGCTGGTGATCTTCAAGGTACCTCATGAGCTGGCAGTTTACAATGGACTCCATTGTTTTGGAGAACAAGGAGGACAACATATATATATATATATATATATATATATATATATATATATATATAATTTGTCTATCTTGTCTTTTGGTAAAGGGTATTATTAACACCAGTTATTTATGGTGTTTAGGGCTCTTAAGTACTTAAACCTCTTTGTGGTCAGCCTCTTGTAGTTGCAACCTCAATCGAAGTTTGAAACAGCGCTATATTTGCCTTTCTGTTTGAGAGCGTCGACTTCATCCATCTGATGGTTGTGGGGTCAACATTTTTAGATTTCAGGCCCCCAATCCGCAGTGATGTGGGGCTACTTTCGAAGGCGCCCTCAATATCTAGAAAGGCACAAAGAGCTATTTCTTTATCCTGCAGTGCTTTTTCGACCCTGTCAATGACACTGATCAAGGCTGTTTCCGTAGTTTTTCCTCTGCGGTATGCATGCTGGTTGCAATGTATGGGTCTCGTAGCTAGAGTTACATCCCTTATATATCTATCTATAACCTTTTCCAATGCGTTTAGGAGAAAGGAAGATAGGCTTATAGGTCTAAAGGACTTTGGTAAAGCGTGTCCATTCTACAGCCTTATTAAGTATAGATAGAACTTTGACAATTGTCCATCGTTCTGGAATATATCTATCTGGAATATGAAGATTTTCACCAGATAGGGAAGAAGGATGTTGATACCCCTCTGATATTGGATGGGAATTATTCCATCCTCCCCGCTTGTTTTAAATAGTTTAAAGGAGTCAACAGCCCATTGCACCGGGTTTGGCCTTATTATCTTTGCAGCCCTACACCAGTCCTCATTACAAGGCCTTTGTAGGGCTCTGAAAGAATTTAAGGCAGAAGTCTTGTGTGACCTTGGGAAATATGTTGACGCTTGTAACTCCAACATTTCTGTTTCACTATTATTGAAGTTACCATCAGGCTTATTAAGAAGCCCGATGTGATTAGATTTAGTTATCGATAGCATTTTGTGTAGTCTTGCACTGCAAGGCAAAAATTCTTCGCATAGCTTCCTTCACGATGCTCTCTTGGCTTTCCTAATTTCTTTATTATATTCATTTAGGGCTTCACTATGAATATCCCACTCTTTGGTTTTCTTAGCCCTATTAAATAGTTTCCTGGTCTTTTCCCTAAGTACTTTTAGCTTAGTATTCCACCAAAGAACTTTTCGTGTGGTCTTTTTTGACGACAACTGTCCTCGAAGGCTTCACGAATACCTACGATTACTGTCTCCGTCGCTAACTACCTCGTTTCACATTGATTGGTGATGCTCCAATCACAAAATTAATGTGTTTGTGATCAGACATCGAGTTTTCACTACTAACATGCCAGTCATTTATCTGCCTGGATATGTTATTAGTAGCAAAGGTTATGTCTAACACTACTTGCCTAGCACGCGTAACAAAAGTTGGTGTACGCCCTAAGTTTAGGTTTACCAGGCGGTTGGAGATGAGAAAATCATAAAGTAGCTCACCTCTTTCGTTGATGTTAGTGCTTCCCAGGCTGTGTTGTGAGCATTAGCATCACAACCCAGCACAAGTTCGGCGTTGTGTTTCCGAGCGAACTCCGCCACTCGCTCTAACTCGATGGTAGGATCTGAGTTCTCTCCGGAAAGATAGGCAGAGCAAATGATTACTCTGGCCCCTCTGAATCCCTTGAGATTTATGAAGGCTGTAACCAGGTCATCATTTCAGTACTCTGGAACAGCTAAAAGTTCAATACTTTTATTGTAATTTATACAAGCTCTTGGTCTACTGCCTTTAGTATTGACAAGAATCTTAACGGCAGCCGACAATTGCAGAACTTGACGCTGACACCCAAGGCTCTTGCATGAGGGCGAGGACAATATTGTGCTCTGAAAATCAAATCTCCACCACGGCAGAAGCAGCTGCTGCATGGTGAAGATTGGCCTGGAGGAACCTCGTCTTACCCTTGGGGTTAGCCATTTATGGGCGTTGGGGGGCAGACGTCTTTTCCGCCACTTGAGGACGAAGACGTCCTTTACCGGCGCTCTTGACATCCGCCTTACCTATCGCAACAAATTGCGTTATATAAAGTATATAACAAAATTAACTTTGAAAACTATTATTCTTACTTTTCAAATATCAATGTCACATCCAATATAATTTTTATACTTTATAAGAATATTAAAATGGTAAAATAACGTGTGACTATCAGCTTATATATAGGGCAGCAAAGCTTAAAGTTATGATATTACCCTCACGTACCTTACTAGTAAAGCTGTAGCATGGCTCTACCACGTTTTAAAACAGCCGCGATCAATGCTAATTGAGAATCTTTTCATGGTAATGGTGCAACACCATAGCCTAAATTAAAATACCCATCATCTAAATATATTGTATTCCTTTCTAACATGTTGATTTTTATTTTCATTCGTTTCTTACCTGCGGCTACGTTAGTGTGAATATATCCACCTCCCATTTAATAATAGGCTTTATATTTTTATAAAATACCAATATTTTCACCCTGTCAGTTGTCAGACGACACACTTGCATTTCTTCTAGTGTTGAAAATAAGCGCTGGTTGCTAGGCCAAGGTGGTCATTTATTATCAGGTAAGAAGCACTACCCATTAACATCAAGTAGGATATGATAAATTATGTTCCCTGTATTTCATCCCGACTATTTTTCTGACATCACCTTATACAGAGGAAATGCAGTCGATATCGCTTCAATTCAATAGCCATGAGCGTACTTACAATCGACAAGATGTGGATTAAATCATCTTAGAACATAGTGATCCTGTGATTGTAAGCTTTGATATGCGTAATATTTGATAGTATTTGCCTGGGTGGAATCTATTAATGTGGCTTCATTTATATATACATTAAAGATAATCATGATGCTTAATCACTTTCTTATTTTTTGATATCTCAAAAAAGAATCGATACTTTTCGGATAAATATAGCCGAAATCCCTCCGAACATTGCTCCATATCTGTGCGTGAAGATTAATTACAATCAGTTCGACCACCCCGAAGATTAGCCTAGACAGACCGACAGATAGACTGTCAAAAGTTTTAAAATACCTCAATGGCATGCTAATAACTCCCTCAGCTCAATAAAAGACTGTTGTCGCGATTATTATATTCAATTACAGACAGACACTTGCAATTTTATTTAGAAATTATACAGATAAATTGACTTGAATTATATTACTTCGGAAGTAGTTTAGATTTTGCCTTTTATGTTATTATTAAAAATCTTGCTACCAAAATATAACCTTTAAAATCCATCATAATGAAAGAATAGTAAAATACGTGTAAAAGTTATATTAAGGAACAAGCCCAATATAAGCTTGAACGTAAATAATATTAAATTTTCCACGAAAACTTCTTTAGAAAATGGGTATTTACCGCCACATTTTTGACACATTGACAAAAACAGTCACATTTTTGACACATTGACAAAATCTCTTTTGTTATCAGAAAGAATTAACCAAAGTATTACATGAGTCGAAGGATGAGGCCTCAGTGAAGAGCGTGCAGCGAGGCAAGTCGTTTGGACAAATACATGTTGATGTGATAATATTGTTAGTGCAGGCCGCTCAATTTGTATGGAAAATGTGCTACCACGTCAAATGCTGCGCTGAACGATCTCCGCTGAGGATTCTAAGTGTGTGGCCTTAGTAGGCAGCACTAAAAGGAGCAGCGCGATATCTTGACAAATAATTGACGCTGTATTGCAATATCCTGTTTTTCTTGGAGCACTGCTATCAGTTTACATGAAAAAATGCACCGATACGCCATAAGTCTTGCTGCAAGCCGGAGGGATTGCGTGGAGTACGATTGATGGGGCATAAAGGATAACATCTACTTAGAAATAACTTTTGAGCGACCCTTACTCAGGGCATTATAATTGAACACCTTGTGGTTATCACGCACGTGAAATGCTCACGTGACGCGCCCTGGTTTACTTATGTAACTTTAGGTCTTATCCTGAAAAACGGCCAGCCAACAGCGACGTGGGATGTTAAACGCGGCCGCTACTTACAAGTGTTTGTCATATAAACTGAATTTCCCGCTCTTCTGCATGCTTTTCCAATGGCACACTTAAAATTGTCTATAGACCTTTACTTTAGATATTAAACAAAAGTTTAGTGATATGCATGCCTCACTCGCACTCTTTATGTATCAACTGTGGATTGTAATGCCGAATGCAAGTCTCACAAACACAGCCTGTCTGGCCAGTATAACTAATGGGTAATAATATTTGAAGTAGGTAATGCAAATTCTTTATTCAGGTACATTTCATATTACGTATGACTGATGATTTATTATATAATACTAGCGATATGCTTCGGCTTCGCACGGTTGATTCCTGTATCAGACTGAATGAAGTACACGCAAACAATTTCATCAAAATGGTTCGAGCCATTTTCGAGTATTTGCGAGGATAACGTACGGCCATTGGTTTTAATAGAAGATTCATAATAAAGTTTTAGTAAGTTACAATATAATTTCTCTATGATTCAACATATAGCTAATATAATTTTGATTGTTACAGGTATGCACCATTGGCGTTATAGCAAACTCTATGAATGTAGCCGTTCTCACAAGGAAAGACATGGCCGCTGCCCCTATTAACAGACTCCTTAAATGGCTAGCCGTAGCAGATGTTTTTGTAATGCTTGAATATGTCCCATTTGCAATCTACAAGTATTTGGTAAAACTTATATTTTATAATATAAGTCCAATATAATGTGTTAAGTGAACCCTAAATTCTTTTAAGGAAGTTGTAAGATCTACTGTCTCATGTTTTCATTTCATTGTAAGAGAGAAAAAATCAGGAACGGGCAGTACGTCTTACTAATAACTACATAATGAAAAACTACGGTTGCCAACCCACCCGCCAAGCCTGGCAAGTATGGCAAATATCCCCTTATGCGGCAGGCTAAGGAGAGACTTATGTTTAGCAGTGTAGGCTGCAATAGGTGAAATCCTTTTAATGGTACACCGTGACGGTTAGAGATAGACTGCTTGGATTAATAATACAATCATGCGTTTTGAATGTCATTTAAAACACATAATTTTATTAGCCTTTAAAACATTTATAAGTTTGTTAGTCTACAAAAATATAATATTTAATTTGGCGCTTGTTTTTATGACAATTTATAAAAAAACATACATACAGTTGGTAGTAATATCAAACTCGGAAGGAACGGCGTGACTAATCTTTCCGTAAATTATAAGTTTACTCTTTAGATTGCTCTCAAAAATACAAACGTTGTTTTTTGACAACTAATAAATAATAGTTATTATACATTCATTTGCAATTTATTAATTCGAATTAACAAATGACATCAGTCATAAGGAGAACTTGTCACTTTGAGAAAAGAACATTTCCGGTATTCTTTTTGGTTTTAACTTAATTTAATCGAATGATTACGATGACGTTCTCAATGATCAACTATATTTTTTATATTCGTCATTATTATTAAACTTCAATACCAAACACAAACCCTTACTATAGAGAACTACATTATGTTTTATCAAGTCGTCACTTAGTTAATAACTTGATGTTATAACTACTCAGCTTAATAATATAAGGCTTGTAGTATAAACCAAAATGAAGTACTCATTATTTTATTTGTATAATAATTTTATTTATTTAATTTCATTCCATTCGTAAGAGACCACAAGACAGGGCCAAATCAGTTTGTAGTTTGATTTAAATTATAGAGTTTTGGGATTTAGATATATAAAATAAAGGTCCTTATCTTTCTCTAAATACCAATACACCCGCACATTGCTAAAATGGATGTAGTTAAATTTCCTATCAAATAAACAACAAACGATATATTGACAATTGAGTGATGGTAGTATATCCACAGACGATGGGCATGTATTTGTTCTGCGCTCCCTCATACTCGAGTGGGTAAAACCTACTCAGCATAGTGCATGGAAATTCTATAGATGTAGTTGGCTAAGCTTAAGACTGTGTTGCGTGGGATTTCTTGCCATTTATTTTCATTATCATCACATGTTTTCTGTTTACTGTATTGCATATAAGATGTTTCAAAATCTATTCAATTACTATTTTAGGTCCTGCCAGAAACATTAGACTTTCCATACTCTTGGGCGATGTATTTATTATTCCATATGCACTTTGCTCAAATATTACACACGGCGTCAATTTGTCTTACGCTATCACTAGCAATATGGAGATACATAGCTATAAAGTAAGTAATAATAAAATTTATTATGTACAATATTGATATATTAAAAAATATATTGTCATATTGGATAGCTAATAAATAGCATATTAAATTAAACGAGCTTGAATTTTACCTTATATACATATATAGCAAAAAGCTATTGTGGCCATCCATTATAATATATATTTCATTCAATGGAATTACAGAGTTTGGTATTCGGTGTTTTACAATTTGAATATTCATTGGTTCTGTGCTCGGTAATAAATTAGACCTATGGATAAACTTTGTGAGATATAAATGAAACGTTCGTGACAAATATCATTATACTTTAATAGAAACCCTTTCTTAATCTCTTCATATTTTTTTAAAGAGATGTCATTTACGTAAACACGAAAGAGTTGAATCGTTTTATTGGTTGACATAAGAGTGTGTAACGTACACTGGATATTCCGAGTTGATGTCGAGCTGAAGAGATGGAATAAATAAAACACTGCGGTTGCCAACCCGTCTGCTAAGCGTGGCTACTTCAGCAAATATCCCCCCTACAAGATAATCTATGGGGGAGGCCTGTGTTCAGCAGTGGACTTTAATATGCTGTAACGCCAACGTTGATGTACATACTTTTCATTTATTTTTATAGTTTTCTATAGCGTTATCGATCGTAGAATGTTATCTTAACTAACCATGATGATATACTTTTTGCAGATATTCAGACAGGAGTCACATTCTGTGCACAGAGCGTAGGTGTAGTATTGCCATACTGACGAGCTTTCTTCTTCCACCAATACTTTGTATACCCACTTTTATGGTAAGTGTAATAAAAGACAAGTTAAATTTATTTCATATTATTATTTATTGGTTTAATATCACTAAAATAGTCAAAAACAAAACAAACTTATTTAAAAAGTTTGTCGATGGGTACACGATTTTCCAGTTTACTATCAAATGAAGGATGTGATTCAGCCGAGAGATAAGAATTGCGAAGACAATGTAGACAAAGAAATCGATTAGGTGTTGTAACTTTTAGTCGTATACATCAGTGGTTCCTAATCGATTTTTACTGTGTATCATTTAGAGAAAAACTAGAGCTCACGTACGTTTTATAGGAAAAATAATAAATCATTATATATAAAAATTACGCTTCACATTGTCTACGATAAAATCCGAAACTACTGAACTGATTTAAATAAAATTTTGCACCCTGTGTCAGTTTGGTCCAACTTAAGAGAATGGGAGGTTTTAATCCCAAAAAGTGAGCCTCAACATTTTATTGCGAGTTTTAGGATTTTTTTATAGAAAGAGTAGCACGCCAGCTAGTATAATATACTCGTAAAACCAATTTTTCCTCAATTATTTACTCCACATGAATTTTATTCATGAAAATTACATGAGTCATTTAAATTCAATGGGATAAAAATGTGTATGTTTCTCTTTACACAACTCTAAAAAACTTTGTACGTACTCACGTACCCCTGAGGATACGTACACTTCTAATTGGAAAATACTAGTCTCAAATGAAAATCTTTGTAACACATATACCAAGCTTCCTAGGCAGTGATAGGAGCTACATAAGGGTATCAACTCTTCACAAATCCGTCTATGTAGCATGGTGAGTATGGGCAAATCTTCCGAAAGTGCATGCCATTTAGCGCATTCCTGAGAAATCCTATATTCATCAGTTGACTGATAAGCTATTGATGATAATGATACTATAATTAAATTTTAATTATCTAAATATAGAAGTAGAAATTCAAGTCGATTAATATGTTAAACGGTAATTGTGACCAGCGCCAGCAAAGTTTATTCAAATTCGTTTTTTCATACAATGTGAATTACCATTGAATGTGCATTGGTGCAATTTAACTCTTTATTTCGCAGGTGTTTGATATTCATACAAAGAACATCAGTGACGTACATGGCAACCCTGACATCGCATACCACGTCGATTCGGACAGTCAAGGCAGACTGTATCAGATTAATTTTTGGGTCCATTCTGTCCTTATTAAGCTGCTGCCATGCTCCATTTTAACGGTTATAAGCTTATGGTTAATAAAAGCATTGTATAGCGCAAATCAGCATCAAAAGAATTTGAGAAACTACAGTGCTTGTCCTTCAGGAGAGAAGATGGCCAAGAGGCAACATAAAGCAGATAAAAGAACAGATAGAACGACGAAGATGTTATTAGCAGTGCTGCTGTTATTCCTTGTAACGGAACTTCCGCAGGGAATTCTCGGATTAATGAGTGGATTGTTGGGACAATGTTTTTTTAAAAGATGTTACAATTTGTTTGGTGAAATCATGGACTTTTTGGCACTTGTAAACGGAGCTATAAACTTCATTCTGTACTGTTCAATGTCACGTCAATTTCGTCAAACATTTCGTCAGTTGCTGGTGCAGAGACCCCTTGCTCGCTTCTTACATCCGACTGCCTCGCACTCGGAATCTCACAATCAAAACACGTGAGTAATTACTATACCTTGATTTCTAAAATATCACAGGATAAACAACGTGTAAGTGTATAGTGCAAGGGGTAGTTTAATTTTGTTTCATCAACATCATTTAAGATATCATATCGTCGCTCACTTATCTGCTTCCACACGATCTGCACCACCACTTCGCCAGTACTTAGTTTTGATTTGCTATGAACTTTTCATCAACTGCGTTTTGTCACTACTTTGCTTCACTCGCAAGCTGTCCTCGTGCGAGTTACAAGTGGACCACGCGTTAATAATTCACCGTTAGGTCACTCACTTTGTGTTAATCGCACGTCGTGGCGCTGGTCGTGTATGGACGTTGAACTGGCCGCGTATCATTTACGTGAGTTTCTGCCGTATGTCTCGTGCTGAGCTACTGACCGTAAACTAAGATATTACAAAATTTGACCTTTAATAAAAATTATAAACCGACTTCAAAGAACTAAAAATAATGAAATAATTTCCACACAATAACTTTCTTTTTAATGACAGTCCATATTTTGACCCTTTTGAGTGTCCAATATTGTCTAAATAATTTCATCAATTCCATTACTTTAAAAAAGTTCATCCCATGTATTTTACCCATTGCGGTGGAAGTTATTATTCAAATTTATATAACAACACCCCTGAAGTATAACCTATTTAATAAAAAAATAAAAATTTAAATCGGTCCACATGGACGAAGATATCGACAAACACTTATAAGAAAAGAACACACACTCGAATAGAGAACCTTCGCATTTCAAATTTTTAAGTCTGCTAAAAATACGTAGATAGTACGTATCCATGACAAAGAAACCCCTGATTTCCAAAAAAAATACATTTAGCTGTTGTTAATATGTGGTAAAATTGTGTACAGATTCCCATGGAAACCAGCAATCAAATCGTATGTAAAGATCCTTAACATCCTAAATTATACTCGTTCATAGTATTAATTTTTCATTGTTCACGCGGAGTGCTCTTGCCGACTGCACGGCGTTAGCGTGGTGACCGTACAACTCGCCCGCACAGCGTCACCTCAACACAAGGGAGCCTAGTCCACCACCAGTTGATAACGGTTAGACGTCCGGACAGTGCTGGTCATGCGGCAGATTGATAAATGGGCGATATCCTTTATTTTATTTTATTTGTAGCATTATGCTTACGCTACAAAAAGTTTATAATGTTGCAGTGTCTCACTTCAGATAAATTCACTATCAGATCAATTATATTCTGACATTATTGCGTTAATTAATCATACCTCTACTCATACAGATGTACGGAAAAGATAAAACGATAATTCAGGAGCGATGCATTAAATAAAAAGTAAATATTGTGTAAGTAATTTATGTCATATGCATGAAAAATACTTGAATATAAAATATTATACGACTTTGATAGTCACATTTCAGTAATTCAAATTAGTAATATTTAAGAATAGTAAATAAGTTGGTCTTATAATCCTCCTCATAAATCTGTCTATTAAACATTTATATTATATATATATATATATAAAAACGCAAGGCGATTAGTTTCTGTGGGCTTGCGGAAATTCTATGTGATCCTTTTGAATATTAACCTAAAATAGAGATATAAAACATAACAGATTACTTTTATTAAGCCATTTTGAATTGTTGCAGGGCAAAGACGTCTATTCCCTGAGGTCGGGTTCAACAGGCGAACGCTCCTGCTGTGTGTGAACATTTTCTTTAATGAACGTTTTAATATTTATCTAAAAACTTCTGAATTAGTGGACATTTTTAAGGAACTTACGTGAATTATTTTACATTATGCGAAAGCAAGTGTTAATGAATTGCTAGTGCAAAGTAGTGACGAAATAAAATTACTTCTTATGGTGTTATTCAATGTTCTAATGACTGCTTATACAATTTAACACAACTAGTCACTTTGATCTTAATGCTTATACTTAAAAATAATTTCCTTATTAAATTGATGCCATATAAATTTTTGTTTTAATAACAGCCGTTGTTACCGTTTTAAACATATTTAACTTATCCTTTTTAATATATTTACGTATTAATTAAGTAATTAGGTATTTAAAATGAGTGAACTAGCCGCGGTAACTTAAAGATTCGGTTGCATGTTAAAGTTACAGCCTATATACGTCCCACTGCTGGGCACAGACCTCCTCTCACTTCTGAGAGGGTTTGATGGCAAAGAAGTGTCAGTCCCGCTGTCCCAATGCATGTTGGATTTCCCATCTCTTTGAAATATATTTTTTCATTTCTCTGACGTGCAGGTATTCTTATGATGTTTTCCTTCAGCGGCGAGCACGTGTTAAATCAACACTTAAAATTGCAATTAACAATTTAATTGGTGCCGGCGGGGATAGAACCCAGGTTGCTCGCATACTGTGAAATTTACAAAAAGCCCCGGTGCTACTACGTCTGTTTTTTATAGAAGAGGGGGCAAACGAGCAGCACGGCTGAGATAATCGACATCTCGTTGTCAAAGTCAACCCGAAGTACCTTTAGCTTTTAATTGTTACCATTGGTCTGATCTACGCAGAGTGAACTTACTGTTGCCTGCGGTTTTGCAGTGGTATATTTGAATTTAGTTTTAATTTTATAATTGCAAGATCCCAAGTAGGTGGTAGTACCTAGCCTCCCTCTCTATATAGGATGTTTTTTTTTATTTCAATAGCCGCACGTTTCATCCTTGGTAGGAATCAATGTTCTTTCACGAAGATTTGTAGTCAATCAGATCTGATATAATGGCGCAGACCGTCTAACATATGATCACAAACTGCATCCCTTCCGGAACGTTGGTGTTTCACGGCAGCTTTATGTTCGTTTACGCGGGTTTAAAGTTTTTAGGTGTTTTTGTTTGCCCTATATAACACAGATCATCACATCACATGTAGCTTGCACATACCTGCATTTTGTAGAGGAATATTACACTTAACGGATGCTAAGAACTGACTAATCTTCTTCAACGATTTGTAGAATGTTCTAACAGAAGCTCGCTTCAAGAGGCAGCAAATTTTAAGTTGTGTGTTTGTTTATAATTAATTAAATAATTAGAATACGACTATAACACATATTTATGGTCAATTTGGGTAGCTACCCACCTTTCGCCTGTTTCTATCGAAACAGAAGCGTATCCTTGATAATACGTGTGTATTGATGTATTCTGGTTTGAACAATATTTTGAGCTAGTGTTACAGCACTGAGATAATCCATCTTAGTTTGAAGGTGACAACATGCCTGGAGCCTTCCTTACTTGAAAACTAAGTATATACCTTAATATAGAGTAAATATATTATCGCGTTGGGAGAAAACTGTCGTCCTGAATTGATTGATTAAGTATTGTGAACTATGTTATTCGTATTTTTTGTTATTATATTCCTAAACAGCACAATTTGATGACGATATAGACTCACGCATATTAAAGTTGTTATAACAAATAAGTTGACTGTTTAAAAATGTCAAACGGCGAAAAAAGGCAAATTAACGTTCGACAGCCGCGTGATATATAGTATATATTCAAACAACATTACTGAGGGATCGGATATGTCTGGTGTGAAACGACATGCCCTGGTAACTAACTGCTGATCCTGCCTTTCCAATTGAATTCGAAAATAGAGGGCGCATTGTAGTATCTTGAATAGTTGTGTATATTTTAAAAAAATGTTCATTCGCGGAGAGATACAATTCTATCTGGTGCTGCGCTGGTGCGCAACTTGTTGCAGTGCTGCGGCTTCAATTTTGAATTGGAGACGGCATAGAGACTACATTCACTTCTGGGTTTGAAAAACGTAAAAAACTAAAATTATTTGTTGAAATAATCAAGAATATGCGTTGCACGAGATTCGCCACGGATTAGCATACATAGCGTGTTTAGCGCTACAACTAGACGTCCCCTGGTCTCCTCAGAATTTACTCGTGATGATTGTCCAGTGCTTGGGCTTTTGAAAGAAAACTCCGTGTAGATTCGCTAATCATTCATGTATATTACCAATCCAATGCTGAGAGTAAGCCTTCCCCAAGAAATACCACTTCCTACATCTCTTACCAGGTAAACTTGACGGCGACTACTTATTGGGGGGCCACCCTACAATTCGATTACCAATACGAGGCTCGCACTTGACGAGTATCTTTCTTCCCCATAAGATGTCGGCTTTTTTAATATGACCGGCTATTGACACTTCAGCGTACTAATTTGTTGGGTTGTGTCAGTTACTCTAGTTCTACTGCGTATCTCCTCATTTCTAAATCTATTACACATCAAGTCTCAAGCATAGCTTTCTCCATAGCTTACTAAGAGCTACCTTGAGTTTCAACTTAAGGACTGCGTCTCTACTGGTAATATGCACTGATTGAATAATCTTGTTGTTCATCCTTAATCTAGGATAAATGTAGATGTCTAAGAGCACAGCATCCGCTTACCATCAGGTGGACTGTGTGCTCGTTTGTCACCCTTATCCTATAAAAAAATGAAACCTATTCCAAAAATATTTATTACCTAAATAAATATAAAGTAATAATACATTATTATAATAGTTGCAGAATGTCTCTGGTAGGTTTTGTAACAGTGCACGTTACGTGTGAGTCACGTATTGAACGCGTTGGGTT
>CAJQZP010001584.1:107500-152500 GCA_907164705.1 Parnassius apollo
TTTTCGAGCCCTTTTTTTAGTATTTTTTTAAAAACACGATAAATTATATATATATATATATATATATATATATATATATATATATATATATATATATAATAATTAATCATGATTTTTTTATTCAAATAACCAGTTCAGTTTTTTCTATTATGTCGCTAAGATCAAAAAATATTATTCCTATTTCATCAGTATGTAATTTGTATCTAAATATAATTTCCAAAAAACACGAATTAAAAAAAAACCGAGCGAAAAATACCGAGCAAAGCTCGGTCAACCGGGTACTGGATGTAAAGAAGGCTAGAGAGGTGTGTCAGGATCGTGCCAAATGGAAGCTCCTAGTCTCTGCCCTCTGGGTGACAGGCGTGAGTGTTTATAGTTGCAAATAAACAAATTCTTTTTAGCAATTTGATCTCGGTCTTTACTTATTATGAAAATCTATAATTCTATTAAGATATACGTGCAAATCTCCATGTATAAAATTAATTGATGTTCGTTAGTCTAGCTAAAACTCAAAAATGGCTGGATAGATTATAATGAAGAAAGAAACAAATCAGTATCGTTCTTGCAGTAATTTAATATGAAAAATTTTCGCTTATTTTACTCTCTTGGGGCGGATTTTTCTTCAACATTTAATGGGAACAATCTCTGTGGTAAAGCCTCCTTAATAATTTTTTTTAATACAGTTGCTCAAAAAGTGGCGTATTGCAGGGACGTATAGCGTTCGGGATGTGGGCTATTACATTTACGAGCTTTTTCTTTACCTTTTCAGAACTCGTGCGTTCTCTTTCTCAACTGTCAAAATATAGTCTAAAAAAACCAACCAAGAAGTTTTTACAAAAAAAATATTCATAGAAGTTTTTATGATTCACGCAAATATTTCTAAAAAGAAGCTACTAATTTGTTTCAATATCAGATTTAATGATTTGATTCAATGAGTTAGGTCAGGTTTCATTTCATTTCATCTCATTAAATTTCATTTTCATTTCATATCAATAAAAAATTCTACTGAAGACTTGGCTGTATAGGTATAGTTCCCTTTGGCTACCCAGAATGGGTTCCTTTACGGTTAACGCCATTTTCCAAAAATGTTCTTTGCGAGTTTAGTTGTTTGCTGCACAAAATGAGTAATTTGGACGATATTTTATTTGAATTAACACCACCGGAACTCAGTATAATTGCACAAAATGCTTCGGAGAACATTTTATCGGAAAAGTCAAAAAGTCGCTAAATATCTACATACGACAAATTTATTGCTTGGAGAGAAGAGAAAAAAGCAAATAGTTTTTCAGAAAATGTTATGTTGGCATCATTGAGCTATTATCTACTACGTACTAGAAGCGACACTGCATTCAGCTACTCTGTTCCACTCAACTGCGGTGCATACACCGCACTTTAATCAGTCACTCGCTAGGCGCTTGTAGAGTTGTCACGTGTTGGGTTGATTTAAAAATATCTCATGATAAAATATGCCGTCGTGTATACTTAGATGTCAGTAAAAACCAAAAAAATACTTTTCATCGGTTAATAAGATACTTAATCAATAAAAAAGTATTATGTATTAATAATAAAACAAATTATTTCTAAGACGCCGTCTTGTGTTAGGGAATATAGATTATGAAATTAATATGTTTAGATGCGACATTTCTGTGGGTACTTAAGTATAGGACAAATATATTATTATACATATTTTTTGTAGAAACATACATAAGTTATTATAATTAAGCTAAATTTTTCATGTTTAAATCTGCTTATTAGTCTTTTATTTTATTTTTAGGTTTCCACATCAAAGTCAAGGTGTTATAAATTCGTCAATTTTTAACTCTCGCGTGCACAGCATTTATGAACGACTTTTATTCCAATTTAAATAAATATACCATTAAAAACATAACTTGTAAAAAACCAAGTCTCGAAACTCTGTTCTTCTATAGTAAAAAGTTGTGAGATCCATGTAATACCAAGTCGGTTAATTTATTCAGTTTCTACTTAAGGGTCCTTCTGTTTTATTGCGTAATTAGCTAACCTAACAACATTTTATAGTAACTATATCAATTTTAAAAGTCTTATGTTTTAAATATATAGATTGATTTGGTCATCGCATGAAACCACAATGTATCTCACAAATAATACGTATTATATTAAATTAGATTGCTTAATGCAACGTGTAGGCAGTGTTATTTTAAATAATAAAAGTACATCTAAAGGTGCCTAATCGCGTAGCAAGTGTGTAAGATTAAATCGAAACCCAACTTCTTACCCATTATTAACTTGTTCTTAAGGGCCAGTTACGAATAGTTAGGCTGAATAAGATCGCTCTTCACGAGACAGGACACGTGAACACTGTTTAAAGAGTTGTTGGAGAGCGTATTCGAATACTCACAGATCGAGCCAACTTTCTTAAGTAAAGTGTAAGAAGTAAAAATAATTATTGTTGTGCTGATAATGTTTTTCTTCGACGTAAAGTTGACGGGTATGAGGTTATGATGAGGGTGTGATATTTAGCGAATGTGACTCGTGTTTGCTTAACTTTCGTAATCTCTAAATAGTATCTTATTTTTCTACTAATATGATTGTCCTTTAAAGTGACAGCCTATATACGTCCCACTCCTGGGCACAGGCCTCCACTCAATTCTAAGAGGGTTGCGTCCAATGCGTGTTGGCGAACTTCACATGTCTTCGAGATATTTTTTATTCTTATTTCTCAGACATGCAGGTTTCCCTACGATGTTTTCCTTCACCAACGAGCACGTGATAAATCAACGCTTAAAATTGTAATTAACAAATTCATTGGTGCCGGCGGGGATCGAACCCGAGCAAAAGCGAGCGCTAACCATCTGAGCTACCACGGCTCTTGATTGTCTTTTGTTGTAATGTATTAACCGTAATATTGCAATTAAAAATAATAATTATAATTCAAAACCCTGAGCATTTTTACCAAGTTTTCATTTCTGAGGTATGTTTCATACTCTTTAATGTTTAGTGTAAATTGCAAGATTCTAGCTTATCGGGAAATCAGTATAAATTTTATAGCAACATTTGTACAGAACGGACAGATAAATAAATGAGTTTATATTGCATTATCCTTCGGTTGACCTATTGTTGAACTTCTGTAAATAAAGTTTTAAAATGCTATTTAAGAAGGAAGCTATTTTAAAATGGATTGCAAAATTTGTATCGAGAAAAAACAAACGAGAAGAAAGCCAGTTAATAAAAACGTAGTAAAAAAAGAAAAGGTTATTTGCGAAAAAAGGTGAGAAGTTATTTGTATGCCACATGCAAAATTCTATATATATATATATATATATATATATATATATATATATATATATATATATATATATATATATATATATATATATATATATATATATATATGGCATGGCTAGATTTACTAGCAACTAAGGCTGGTAATTCTAGCGGTACGAATGATGATTTTGAAAGAAAAAAGGCAGTCTTTAGACATCTAAATAAAAGAGTAAAAGAAGTAGTTGAAAGGAAAAAGCAAGAAAGAACGGATAAGAATGATAGAATAATATCGGATAACTTCCAGGCAAATATTAAAATGTTCTGGAAACTCGTAAGAACTGCCAGGGGACGTTCAAAACAGCCTATAATGAATGCTATAAGAGATGAGAATGGCTATATTCTGAATGATGAAGTTTTGAGTTTAAAGAGATGGAAGGAATATTTTGAGAGCATGTTTATGAGTGAGGAGACAACGTATGAACTGAATGAAATAGGAACTCCGAAAGAAGAGGAAGGAGGTAGCGAGATAAGTATAGATGAAATAATGAAAGCAATGAAAAGCATGAAAGCAGGTAAGGCTGCCGGTTATGATAGAGTTTCACTCGAAATGCTAAGGGCTGGAGAGGAAGTGGTGGCAGGCCTGCTGCACACCTTGTTTAATGTATGCTGGGAACTGAAGCGGGTACCGGGAGACTGGTGCAAAGCCGTGATAGTCCCAGTATATAAAGGAAAAGGGTCGCAGCAGGACTGTAAAAACTACCGCGGTATCAGCCTTCTTAGCATCGTGGGAAAATTGTATGCCAAGGTACTAATTGAAAGGGTCATGAAAGAAACCGATGGAAAAATTTGGGATGTGCAAGCGGGATTTAGAAAGGGAATGGGATGTACAGATCAAGTCTTCTCCATGCGCATGATCGCGGAGAAGTTTTTGGCCAAAAACCAGAAAAGGAAGGAAAAAAAAGGTTTTTTGTGCGTTCATGGACTTGGAGAAGGCCTATGTCAGAGTGGATAGGAATGTGCTATGGCAAACACTGAACTCATTTGGGTTGAGCGCTGGCTTGATACAGGCATTGGAATCTCTTTATAGGGACTCTAGTGCTTGTGTTAGGATCAACGGGGTCTACTCCGACTGGTTTGGCATCCATAAAGGTGTCAGACAGGGCTGTGTGGCTTCCCCGTGGTTGTTCAACCTATTTATGGACAGTTGTTTGCAAAATTTGAAAGTTGAAGAATGCGGATTAAGAATGGGTGAGTTAACCATCAAATGCCTTTTGTACGCCGATGATCAAGTTATTCTTGCGTCGTCGGCGGCTGAGTTGCAAATGATGGTTACATTAATGAACAGATCATTAAAAGAAAGGGGTATGAAAGTGAACGCAAGTAAGACGAAAATTATGGTTTTTGAAAGAGATGAAAGTAAAACGATATGTGAAATAAGAATAGATGGGGAGTTGATCGAGCAAGTAGATGAGTTTGTATATTTGGGTTGCGTATTTAGCAGGGATGGGAGATATGATAAGGATATAGAACGACGAGTGAACGCAGGAAACAGAGTAAATGGGGCCCTGCACTCTATTGTGAAGAGTCAAAATGTGTCAAAAAAGGCACGTATGGCAATTCACAATGCTGTGTTGGTCCCTACTTTAACGTCTGGTAGTGAAAGTTGGATGTGGCAGAAGAAGCACGAGAGTAGAATAAATGCAGTAGAAATGCGGTCGTTAAGGAGTATGTTAGGGCTGAATCTGAATGACAGGGTGAAGAATTGTGTGATAAGAGAAGAGTGTGGTTTGCAAGATGATGTTGTGACCAGGATTAAGAAAGGAATGCTTCGGTGGTTTGGTCATGTGGAAAGAATGGATGAGGAAAGAGTGACAAAGAAAATTTATGTTGCAGAAGTGAATGGCAGAGTCGGAAAGGGACGTCCTAGGCAAAAATTTATCGACCAAATTGGCGATTTATTGAAAACGGGCCAAATTAGGAGTACCCTTAACCGACGAGCATGTATGCGTAGATGTATGGATGTGAAGGAGGCGAGAGAGGTGTGTCAGGATCGTGCCAAATGGAAGTCTGTAGTCTCTGCCTACCCCTCTGGGTGACAGGCGTGAGTGTTTATGTATATATATATATATATATATATATATATATATATACATATATATATATATATATATATATATATATATATATATATATATATATATATATGTATTACGATCTTGAGGTTCGAGACAATAAAAATTGCCGATAAAATTACCTAAATTAACACTTTAATTTACTTTACATAAATTAAAACTTAAAACACTAATAATTAAACACACTAATTCACTTTATTCCGCTCCGAAGCTTCGCTTGTCTCGCCAAATCTAATACTGCCCCAATCGCATCTTGCAGCGCTTATATATACAAATTAGCAATGAAGCATCCGGAATATTCAAGTAAATGCGCGCAAAGCGACGAGTGTTCGAGTGTAGATTTTCTAGAAACTTAGTTCTTCTGTTTGAGACTAGATGGCGCTGTCGATTGAAAGATTTATTCACGCAACAATAATATACAGGCAATAGGTATATAGATACAATAATATTTTATTTACTAAAATAAATCTGCTATACTGAGTTTATTCTTCAATAGGTCCCAACGGTGCTGGACAAGATTCTCTCCATAGTAAGAAGGAGAGAGAATATTATTGTGGTTTGTCCACTTAAATTATGTTATTTTTAATTACAATTACCAAGTGTCAAGACTTCCTTTACATAGAAACCCGTTTAGGTTAGTACTAATTTCACTGCTATGTTCTGGAAAAGCAATAGATAACACACATCTTTAGCCTCCTTATTTTTTATTTTAAGTAGTTACCTAGGAACCGTCAAGAAAAGAGCTTTCTCCGGCAACACACGTGCAATACCCCTGGTGTTGCGGTTGTTCATGGGCGGCGGTAGTCACTTAACATGTGGTGAACCGTATGCTCGTTAGCCCCCGCTTCTATAAAAAAAAGATGTTAACGTCAGCCACTAACCAAAAAATAGAAGTGCTGAAGTGTTTGTACAGTAGGGCCACGATGGCTATCCGAGTACAGAACCGGAGTACGAAACCTATCCAACTGCAGAGAGGTGTAAGACAGAATGACGTTATTTCCCCGAAATTTTCACCGCTGCACTGCAAGACGTTTTCAAGCTACTGGACTGGAAAGGATACGGTATTAACATCAATGGCGAGTACATCACTCACCTTCAATTTGCCGACGATATAGTCCTTATGGCAGAATCGCCGAAGGACTTAAGCACTATGCTCAATGACCTCAATAGTGCCTCCCAACGGATAGGTCTTAACAGGAAAATGGAAAAAAAAGATCATGTTTAATAACAATGTCACACCTATGCCGGTAGTTGTTGGGAGCACTAAGCTCGAAGTTGTTGACGAGTACGTTTACCTGGGACAATTAGTCCGACTAGGTAAGTCCAACTTCGACCGAGAGGTCAATCGACGGATTCAACTCGGCTGGGCAGCGTTCGGGAAATTACGACGCATCTTCTCGTCAGGTACACCTCAAAACGTGAGAACTAAGTTGTACAACCAGTGCGTGTTGCCAGTGATGACCTACGGAACCGAGACGTGGTCCTTCACTGCTGGGCGTGTGAGAACGCTCAAAGTCGCTCAGCGAGCTATGGAATGGGCTATGTTCGGAGTTTTTCTGCGTGATAGACTTAGAAATGAGGATATCCGCAGTAGAACCAGAGTGACCGACATAGCCCAACGGATTAGTAAGTTGAAGTGGCAATGGGCCGGCCATATAGCTCGAAGAACCGACAACCGTTGGGGAAAAAAGGTTCTCGAGTGGCAGCCTCGTACCGGTAGGTGAAGTGTAGGGCGACCCCCCACTAGATGGAGTGACGACCTGGTAAGACATGCAGGAAGTCGATGAATGCAGGTGGCTCGGGACCGTGCTTTGTGGCATACATTGGGGGAGGCCTATGTTCACCAGTGGACTTGTGAAGCGCTGTAATGATGATGATGATGACTGCTGATTCGATGGTCACTTATTTTTAATATAATAAAAAATATTTTTTATAAATGTAAAATGTTTAAGTATTTAATTAAATGGTTCCAGTTTCTATTTAAATAGTTAATTGAAGTGGCGAAAATTCTGGAATACAATGGCTTCTGGGAGTGGCGGCGTTGCCAAGCGTGGCGATACTGTTGGCAAAAAAGGAGAGATTAAATAATATATATCAGTAACATGTTACGGGTGAGGGTGAGAGAAAGCATCATACTTACACGACATTGAATGGCTATTTTTCATTAACGAGACGAAAGATTAGATTAGAAAATGATACGATGTCTACAGGGGAATTTAACTAAAGGTAACTGGATAAAAAATAGATTATATAAGCGTAAGGTTATTGAATATCGTAAATTAAATGTAAATCCTTTGTTTTGTGAGCAGTTGACATAATTGAATGATTCCGTATCTAATACAGCCAACATTTTCCAAACCAAGATCGATATCTGGAAATTACACTTTAGTTTGCTTTAATAGTTAGAATAATACATATATGATATAATAATAATAATAATAATATATTTATTTGCTTAAAACATGGTATGAAAAAGATTTTACAAATATACATTCGAACAACATGTTTTGCTAGAGAGAACATAGCATGCAAAAGATTTTTATCGTGCATTAAGACTTATGATTAATATAGTCCATAATGCTATAAAAATTATTCTTAACTAGGTATTCCAGTAATTTTGATTTAAATAATCTAGTATTTAACATTTTAATATTATTTGGTAACTTGTTATATAAACGTACACACATAGATAAACAGCTTTTATTATATTTACTTATTCTAGGATTGTCACTTAATATGAGTTTGTATGGGTTTCGCCGCATCCTAGGGTTTACATTATCCGCCGTGTTAAATAAATATTTATGCTTCCATACAAACATGCATATTTCATAAATATAAAGACATGGTAGGGGTAATAAGTCAAGTTTTTTAAACACCAGTTGACATGATTCAGTTGGTTTAAGCCCACATATTGCTCGAATACATTTTTTCTGTGCGCGAAATGCTCTATTTTGATCCGTGCTATTACCCCAGATTACAAGTCCATAGCGCAGTATTGACTCGACGTATGCATGGTAGGACAGAACAGCCGTTCTTATGTTGGTAACGTTTTTTAAATGTTTAAGGGCGTATGCAAATTTATTTAATCTCGTAGATACATCGTTTACTTGCAATTTCCAGTTAAAATTTTCATCTATATTTATTCCTAGAAATTTTGTATTTGTTACTGCTTTTATTTTTGGTATGTTGAGATTAATATTATATTTTTTATTATTACATTTATTGAATTGTATATATACAGATTTGTCAAGATTTATTTTTAAATTGTTTATGTCAAGCCATTCAATTAATTTATCTATAGTGTTATTTATGTCAGTCTCATGGTCATTAATAGTATTATCTTTTTTATTAGAAGTCACAATTATTGAAATATCATCCGCGAATAATATGCATTTATGATTTGTTATATTAACAATGTCATTTATATATAATATAAATAAAATAGGACCAAGCACACTTCCTTGTGGAACGCCATACCTATTGAGTCTATATTCAGACGAGTACGGTATGAAATCCTTATTTTCATCTATTTTCATAATTGTAACACATTGTTGTCTGTTACTGAGGTATGAAGATATCCATTGAAGAGTGGGCCCTCTAATCCCAAGCTTTTCAAGTTTTTGTAGCAGGAGGTCGTGTGAAACTAAGTCGAAAGCTTTAGACAGGTCAAAGAAAAGCCCTGTAGTTAAGTGATTATTATTTAAATTTGATAGGATTATTTTTAGGAGAGAAAAAACGGCCAACGTTGTAGATTTGTCTTTTTGAAATCCGTATTGTTCGTTAATTATAATATTAAATTTGTTGCAGAATTCGATTATTCTTTTGTACATGCACTTTTCATAAATTTTGGACATAATAGGTATCAATGTTATTGGGCGATAATTATTGACGATATGTTTCTCTCCTTTTTTATATAGTGGTTTGACAATGGATAACTTTAATGGATCTGGAAAAGTTCCACACGAAAATGATAGGTTTATTAAATGGGTCAAGATTCCTATTATTTCGTCGATACAATTTTTTAGAATTTTCGTACTTATGTCATCATAGCCTGCAGAACTAGTATTTTTTAATGACATTATCTTTCTTCTAACTTCGTTTTCCGACATGGGTTTGAGAAACATAGTGTTGATGTTATGAGTGTTGTTTAGCAATTTTTTTGTTTTTGTGTGTGTTGTTTCGTGCGTCGAATTAATAAAGTGATTATTAAAGGCAGAGGCTATTTCTATTGGGTCCGTCAAAACATTGTTATTAATTATAATTTTTTCTATGTCATTTTTATCATGTGAGCTACCTATTTCCTTTTTAATAATGTTCCACGTGGCCTTACACTTGTTGTCATTTTTATTTATAAACTTTATGTTGGCAATTTTTTTTGAATTATGAATACATTTCTGTAATAGTTTGGAATATGTCATATATTTAGTTTTATTAACAGCATTTGTTTTCCTGTAATACTTATATCTTAAGAATCGTTTGGTTTTAGAACTTACTTTGATCCCTTTACTTATCCAATTTTGTTTTTTATTATTATTTATATCTACTTTAATTCGTACTTTTGGAAAGCAAAGATTATAAAATAGGCACAACAAATCATGAAAACTACTGAAAGCTACGCTAGCATCATTTGTCGCATACGCTTCTGACCAATACATTTTTTGTAAACATTCTCTAAATTTCCTAATATTATCTTTGTTATAATCTCTTTTATAAATATAATATATCGCATGCTTTTGTATATCGCGTTTTAAAGGAATCCTTAATAATTGTGCTGTGTCGTGATCAGATAGATGAAGTGGTAGTACTGCTGCAGTTGCATTCGGAATATTACTTAAAATATGATCGATGCAAGATGACTTTCGTGTGGGTACATCAATGTGTATTTTTAAATTGTAATTATAGGATAAATCATGTAGTTCTTTAGTGATATTGTCTCTTTTTAATGTGTTTATGTTAAAATCACCAGCCAATACTATTTGTGCTCTAGATCGGTATTTCATAGTTAAATCGTGTAAGAGATTATTTAGTGTGCATAGAAACTGGGTCGGATCTGATTGGGGTGTTCTGTAGAGACAGACAGTTATTAATTTAATACACGTTAGTTCAATGCCACAGACTTCAAACGTATTCTGCGACGCATATTTTTTTGTTAATGACAGTTCATTAAAAAGCAATCCTTTTTTAACTAGGATACAGGTTCCCCCCTCTTTGCTTTTCTCTGCAGAAATTGGCGGCCATGATGTAACCGGTTAATCTTAAAAACTTCTCACAACCTTTTTTTATAAAAGTTTCCGAAAGACAAATAACATCCGGGTCACTGTTACTCTCCTGTAACTCCTGTATAGTTATTTCTATTAAATCTTGTTTTAACAAAGCACTCGCGATATTTTGATGTAAAATGATAAAATTATATGCAGCAGGAATTTGTTTTTTACGGTCGAAAAAATGTATTATTCTTTTTTATTACGGGAAAATAATAAGGTATCGTTCCTCTATTAAAACGTTCAACTGGTTTTACTGATAGACATTTACGAAAAAATGTATTATTCTTTTTTATTACGGGAAAATAATAAGGTATCGTTCCTCTATTAAAACGTTCAACTGGTTTTACTGGTTAACTGGATAGACAGAAACTCTAAAACACTTCTGTAACCGATATAGCTGTATCAATATAACATTTATCGTTACATTCTATTAAAGCCCACTGCTGAACATTTGCCATAGTTGCCACTCTTGGTAAGCAGGTTGGCAACTGCAGTTTTTTTATTACTAGTCGTCATTTGGAAGACGCTGCTGTTTTCACGGTTCTCACGGTTTCTTTGCTTCTGTCGCTTCTTACGACACCCACGGGATGATATGGGATGTGGGATATTCTTACACCGCCACTACACTGTAACCTCAATAATAATAGCGCACATTTACATTTTGAGACTTAATTTAGATTATTTGTGTCGTTGCTCAAGGAGGATGTTTGCCATAGTTGCCACGCTTAGCGAGTGGGTTGGCAAACGCAGTTTTTTATTGTACTATTGCTGTTATCAGGAAGACACTGTTGTCCATCTCCTGCCAGTTTCCTCCTGTCACCTCTTACGACACGCATGGGAAGATATGGGGTACTGGATATTCTTAACCACCGCTACAAAACCAATGAGGAAAAAAGGATCTGGAGTAGCAGCTTCTTACTTATAGGTGAAGTGCAGGGTGACCGCCACACTAGATGGAGTGACGACCTGGTAATACATGCAAGTAGTCGATGGATAGAGGTGGCTCAGGACCGTGCTTTGTGACATTCCATGGGGGAGGCCTATGTTCAGCAGTGGACTTGTAAGCAAACAAGGGATATAATGATGATGATGATGAATTTAAATTATTAGCTGTGCAGTACAAGCCGAGGTAGCTCAAGGCTAAGCGCTGGCTCCAAATTTTACAGTACGCGAGCAACCCTGGTTCTGTTCTCAACGTCAACAATTAAATCGTTAATTGCAATTATAAATCCTGATTTACATACACATAAACACAGCGGTGAAGAAAAACATCGTGAAAAATTCCGCAAGTACCTATGTGAAAATATATATTGAACTTTATAATATTTAGGCTGATGAAAACTTCGTTGTTACCAAAGATCTAAAATCTCTCTCAGAAACATCTCTTTTTACAGCAAAGACTGTTGAAACTGTTTGTAGGGCTTACCATTAAAACCAGCAATCAAATTTTATAAAAAGCTACAAGTATATTGTCATTCCTCAATAAACTGAAAAAAAAATCTTGCGAGACAATATTTTCGAGTTTCAGTATGATTAAATGGAAGTAAAATATATGAAAAAAGAAATACAAACATAAAATAAATCATCTTATTATAATAATACCTATTTTTTACTTATACCTGTGATTCATTATACTTCCAGAATGTCTTAACAATCGTCACTCCACCTAGTGGGGGCCGCCCTCCACTTCTTTTACCGGTACGAGGTGCGCAACTGATACGTTGTGATACATATTTTGTTTAACAACACCTGTAAAAAGGCAAAGAGAAGAATAATATTAGATTATAAATAAAATACTCTAATTTCCCCTTCAATTAGAAAGTAAAGTAACATATTACTATGCATAGCCATATATGGCATACTGTTGGGTAAGTACGTCATATTTCTGACAGGGCTTTCTTGAAGCGGAGAGAGCACATCTTGCTGCCTTTGACGCGCTTTCCTGACATAATTAATCTATTTGAGTACTTTTTTTTTAATTTGGCTTCAGTAACGAAGCGCATAATATTAATTTATATTTTTAGTTGCAAAGGAAATTCTTAAAATTAGACAAAATCCTTATATAAACACAAAAAGGAATGCAAATAAATAGCGTTTATGAAATTTTATTTTAGTTGTATGTACTTAAACCTTTATAAGTAAGGGAATTTTTGCCATTTAGCTACCTACAAGTGTCTCAATGTTAATCTACTCTATCCTCTTTATGTGTAAAAGATGTCCTGAGTGACCGACCCATCTATGAACGCACTAAATTTGAGATTTGGATTGCAACCACCTTTTAAGACGTAAGCATCCACTAAGAAATGATTTTGGAAAATTTGACCTCGAAAAGGATGGAATAGGGTGTAAAAGTTTGTATGAAACTTCATACTTTATGGGGTAATTGACTCAATACATATTTAATGAAAGTACTTTTTAAATAAATATGAATATGTATTTTGCCATTTCTTAAAATAACCTCTTACGGGAGAGGAGCGGCAGAGTAATTTTATGTGTAAAAAATTGCGCTTTCTCCAAAAAAAAACAGAGGATTTTAAATTTTGTAATTAAAAATATATTTAACGCGATAAAGTATTAAAATATACGTTAGCAATTTTTCAACAATTTACCCTTACCATTTTAAAGGATGACAATTTAAAAAAAAAACAATAATTATTAATAGAGATTTGTTATTTAGGGGAGTGTCTTATCAGTTGTATGGGAACCAGGCAAATTGTGGATTACATTATTACGGTCATTTTGTTGTATGTGTATCATATTTACAATATAAAACACATGCGTATAATTTGCTCAATTATTTTTTTTGGTTGGTTTGTGAGTCCATCGTTTGATCATCATTTCTTGTTAGATTTTTAAAAACCACTTAAAAGATACCCGTCTCTTTTCTTTATTTAGCTGACGAAAAACCTTCCAACCTGAGATTTATCTTTTCTATTACCTATTTGTTTAAAACAACATCAAAGTAGGTAAAAACGAAAACATAGGTCATTTTCCAAATTTTATTATGTACTTTTATATAAAACAGTATAAATTTTGAAACTTTTCCCCTCATCATCATTATTTCAGTTTACATACAATATGATTTTAGTTTGCTGAAAATGTAATCAACCTCATGATAGATTTACATTTTCATCAAACTTTAAAAAACAAATTTATTACTATAACTGAGCAAACTCTCCTTCCGAACATTTATCTACCCGTATAATTATGTACCCGTCCATTTATCTACCCGTATTAATTATAAAGCTTATTTGTTTGATTTGGTTATATAATGGAGTTTCTCAAATAAAAAAGAGAGCTTAATCAATACAATAAAATAATAATAAACCTCCAAAGCCAACCAGATGAGAAAACTATATAGATACCCCAATAATAATATAAGCTTGTGGGATAAGCTCTCATCTAAAAAAGTAATAGAAAAAAAATATATATATATATATATATATATATAGTCAATTCATCTTTCATTCTCGTCGTTGCCAGTGAAATAGTTGATTGCAAATTGTGTTCTAAATGCCACTTGTAACATTATTAAGAAACCTGCACGTCTGAGTTATTAAAAAAAATTATTAGAGGAAATGTTAAGTCCATCGATGCGCCTCTAGAGGTACCGCGGTTGTATTTTCACTGCCCCAAAGCCATGTCGGTAATGAAATGAACCTTGTACCAAGTAGTGGTATAAGTAATGCACATCTACATTTTGTATTGCAATTATTTACCTATAATATAACTTATAACTCACCGGATGGTTAGAATGACAAAAACTAGAAACCTATTTACTTTTAAGATTCTCGAAATGTAAAAGAAATTTTAAAATTATAATGTGCATGTTGCAGGTTGTAACATTTCTTGAAACTAATATACGCGATAAAATATGTAAAATGTTAAAAATGTTAAAAATCTTTTATGTTTTAAATAAGTAGAGAACGACTTGGCCATCGCATGAGAACATAATGTATCTCACAAGTAATTAGATTGTTGAGTGCGATTGCCAAGTCAATCTATTTATTTAAAATATAAAAAGATTTTTAACATTGATATTGTCACTATAAGATGTTGTAAGGTTAGCTTATTACGTAATAACTTAGAACAGAAGAACCCTTAACTAAGGACTGAAATAATTTACTTGACTTGCTACTTGCTTGGTTCTCATAACTTTTTACGGTAGAGGTACTGAGTTGCGAGATTTGGTTTTTTACAATTTATATGTTTTTGACGGGATCTCATTTCTTTTTGTAGACAGTCTTACTTTTTTTCCTTTCCGATACCTTCTATTTCTTGAATACTAACAATGTACCTATCTAGGGGAGACTGGGGCTGGTAGTGACAAGGGTAGGTAGTTACAGCGGCAACGGTGGCTAAACTGAGAACGCTGTATTGTTGTGAGAAAGATACAAATGATCACGCGACCATCGGATCGCACGCCGCGCGAACCTGTGGCGTCAGGGCTTTTGTGAGAGGAGCCCGTACATGTTGCCGTCAAAACCGCATGTTAGTAACATTTTCGTTTTTTCGTAATATTGGTCTAAAACCTCTTTTCCTTTAAGGCAGATATGTGTGTGTTGAGATATGTGTGCCCTAATCCTTTCTTATTGCAACGAATTTACGTTTATACAGTTATACTTATTTGTGTTTTTACTACTTAACTTTAAAAGGTCAGTTTTCGCGTTGGGGCTAAAAGTAATATTTGCTCGGGGCAGGTTGTTGCTTATTACTACCTACCCCGTAGTGCTGCTTGCCGACTGATATATCTGACTTATTTATTTTTTGCTAATGTAATTTTATTCTTTATTTGTTGTTCATCTACAATTTATACTAAGCTTTTGTTTAATAAAGAAATTTATAATTTTCTGCCGATTGGAAGTTACCTAAATTTTATTTTTATAAGGCGTAAGTCTCAAAAATAAGATTATAATTTTGTTCAACGAAGTTACTATGTTTTTATTTTAATGAGGCAAAAGACTGATATATAGAAAATATAGTTTGACATTGTATACATAATAATTGTTATAAACTGTCATTATTCTCAATAAAAGTGCTATATTACATTTGGTTTTTGTTGCAACACTTTGCCCCTTATAGTGTATCAACAAGCCCCTGGCACGGGGCTAAAAGTTACACGCCTCTTTTCCCAGAATTAATTCATTTATGTCACTTCTAATAGTCAGGTATCTAAAATTGTTTTTAAATTAATAACCCGAATAATTACTTATTCAAACAAACCTACATTCCGGTAAAACAATCAAACAAACAAAAAATTGCGACACATTATGCGGCGAAAAAAAATGTCACAACCAGCCCCAGCCTCCCCTACACCTATTAACGAGTACAATGATTTAAAAATCTTTGCTATTATACAGGTTCACAGATTCATTTAATGCAAATGTAGCTTTGTGATCCTATATATTTATATGGGATTACAAAGTTATTTATGCAGTTGATGTATCTAGAAAACTGGACTGAAATTGAAAAATATTTTAGTTTTACCTTGATTTATACACTAAACACTAATTTTATTCTAAATTTGATGCTTCCTTGTCTGCTAGAAGTGCCTTAGAGTTTTGATGATCGGTCAGTCAGTGAGTGACAAAATTAAGAAAATTTGACTAATTATAATTCCTCAACTACTAGTTAAAATTGAATAAAATTTGAAATATATCGTGTCTATATAATGCCTGCTTGGTTTCAGAAAATTCAGGTTTCTAGTTCTATCCACAACGAAGTTATAGGGGGTTGAAAATGGCCTGAATTGCTTCGCCCGTGCCCGTACCCGTGCCGCTTTTTTGCTCGACCTGGCGGCACTGCCGTGCTGCCTGATACGCGATAACATCCGCAAAACTTAGTTAGATTTATTATTGTAGTAGTTGCATAAACATGAGAAATCATTATGTAACATTTCTTTATTTAATTTCGACATGGTAGAGCCACGCTTCAGGTGTTCTTCTATAGTTGTAGCACGAATATGTCGACTCAACCAGGGACCGCGCTAACACAGAGCACCAGCGGAAATCAGCAGCTTAATGCTGCTGTGTTTCGTATGGTGCGTGTAGAAAAGCGCAGATTTCTTTTTACTGAATACGAGGCATTTCATCTTAGACCTTAGGGGTGACAAATGACAATTCATCGACATTTTGATTCTTATTCAAGGATAGATAAAGATGTTCATGAGTATCGTTGTAGAAGATTTATAAATTAATTTCTTACTGTTGCCGAAACAATTGACTATCTTTGCAACAAAAAAAATACGTAAGTTTAATTTTTACTGGAGTGTAATATCTAATTTAAGTATATAAATAAATACTACTTCAAATACTTAATCTTTCTTTTTCTTTACTTACCTACTACTTTATATACTATATATATATATATATATATATATATATATATATATATATATATATATATATATATATATATATATATATATATATATATATATAAAACTAACTTAAATAACTGCCTATTGAAAGCTATTAGGGCATGTCTGTCTTTTTTTATATAGATAAGCTGACAGATGAGCACACAGTCCACCTGATGGTAAGTGGTTGCTGCGGCTCATAGACATCTACATTTATCCTCGATTACGAATCCAAATGCAGATGCATTGTCACCCCTAAGGTCTAAGATGGAATGCCTCGTATCTAGTAAAAAGGAATCTGTACTACTCTACACTCACCATACAAAACACGGCAGCATTAAGATACTATTTTACGCTAGTATTCTGTGAGAGCGTGGTCCTTCCCCGGTCAAGCCGACCCATTCGTGCTATAACTATACCTCTAATATAACTGCAGCATGGCTTTACCACGTATAAAACTGTCTGTCCGGACTTCTGAATGCTGAATCGATCTTCGCAATAGCTGAACGGATTGTAATGAAACTTGACGAACGGATTGAGTGATCTAGGCTATATGTTATCTGAAGAACCTGGAGATTATTGTTTGAAAAATTGTAAAATTGATAAAACAAATAGTCTTGATTTCTTAAGTCTAAGTAACGCTAAATTAATAGATCCAAGCAAAGCCAGTGCCGGTCGCTTGTTATTCCTAATGGTCAATAAATCGTTCCAGTTACGATTTTAAGGTGAAAGAACCTACTCCGAATGTATGTTAAAGTCGCGTAAACGTTGGTGTTGGTATGGCGATGTACCATTCGTCCTATCTTACACGACTGTGGAGGGCTTCAGTACTGATGCGATATCGGTGGGACCTAGAGCGTTGTTTTATTTTGCGTTTTATTTTAACTGAGTTTTAAAGTACCCTGTGAGACTGAGACGCTCGATGTCCTGAAGTCATAATTGACCCGGGCTACCTTGAGGTGCACGTGATGCGAATACATTACCATAATAAGTAATCATTAAATGGCAGCATCGCTACGTTAAGCCATAAAAAGCTTAGATAGCACTCATTTGGAGATTAAAAATTTATATAGTGAAAAATTTCGCCAGAAAATGGATATGTGCCAATAACAAAAACTTATTTAAAATATAAAGTCTTTTCTTAAAATATATATATATATATATATACGCATTTAATAAGATTATTTTTTGTGAGCGTCTATGCAGGTCTTATTAAAACAGATAATAAATTATGTTTTGTTCAAACTATTAGGGATAACTAGCGACCTAATTGGTTTGCCAGGATATACTCGTATTAATTTGGCATTATTCAGATTTAAGACATCAAAGACTATTTTTTATATTAATTTTACTATCTTCCAAACAAAAATGTCCACGTATTTTAGATAAATATAGCCTGGATCACTTCTGGTATTGCCCTAAATCTGTTCTTCAAGTTTCAGTACAATCCGTTCAGCTATTGCGAAGATCGGTTCAGCATTCAGAAGTCCGAACAGAGCGACAGCATAGCTTAATAGCATGCTAATGTTCCCTCGGGTCAATAACAGGCACGTATTTCGATAATACATACAGGCACTTCAGTTTTATTCATGTTTAGATGTTGAGTAGGAAACCGTTTAATGAAGGCTGATGTTTTAAGTTGAATTTTAATTTCGATACTTAATTAGTATTCGTTTGTAAACTTAAATAAATATTATATTTAAATAAAAAGTAAACTTTCTTGTAAATTTCTTATACATTTTTCTTTTGTTGTAAAGAGAGGCAATTGTTTCGGCAAACAGTAAGTAATTAAATTGGAAATTTTCTGCAACGAAACTCCTTTAAAACTTTTAACCTAAGAAATAACAAAGCTAATAGCTGTAATAAAATAAATTCAAATTATACTCGTACATCTTTACTCTGGTGGTTTTGTTCTAACATAATTACAGATATCGAATTTCCTATCTAATGGGGAAGTAAACACAATGAAAACGGTTACAAATTATGTTTTTAATATTTTCCCAAGAAGGCATCATTCGTGAAATTGTTTGCAATAGATGAAAAACAACTGAGGCAATACGTGTAGTAACACTATGTGTAGCACAAAAATTTTGATGAACCGTAATAATATTGATAGTGAAAAATACATATATTATGATAAATATAATAACTGTATTTGTTTTTTTAAAAGTATCGCAAACAGGTATACAACTTAAATAGTCTTATTATAAAAGGTGGTATATGATAGTATATTATAGTCTTGGGTTTGAATTTAAAAAAATAACAAATTAAATTTTTAATATAACTACTTAGATGACATTATATTAGTTACCTTGAGCTATTCATAATCCTAAATCCATTGAAAGGGTCCAAAAATTAAACTACATAAGTAAAATCGAGTTCAAGAATTTAAATAATTTCCATATATTATTTTCTGGAGTCATGGCTTTAATTTTTCGAAACAACAACTACTCTGCGACCGGGCGCGCCTATAATGTTCGTAAGAAATTACACAATGTCCACAGAGGAAGCAACTCTAGTCTTTGCAAATGAAATTGATGGTCTTACTCCGCCTTATAAAAGATATCACTTGATTTAGACACTGAGGTCTGAAGTCAAGTATTTAGGCAAGTTTTGTTTGCTTAAATGTTGTGATGTTCTTAGGTAGTTAAGAAATTTCAATCGGAACTGGGATAAAAAAACATTTAATTTGCATAAAATCTCATAATTCATTACTCAATAAAAGTAATAGATCGGGGGGGGGGGGGGGAGTTGTTTCGTACTTTTTTTTCTGTATGAAATTTAAGAAAAATCTCATTGGTTGGAGAGAGTGCGTACCTGGCTGGTTTTAATATCAATACATATAAGACATTAAGAAAAACAGTAATATAAATTAAAAAAACACTTTTCCACCATTTTTCAATTGTTTTCTGTACGCCAAAATGAGTGAATCTAATGATAAAATTCGATTTATTCTGAAGTTTTATTACAAAAATGGAATAATTGTGACTCAAGCTGCCAAAAAAAATTTGAGACGTTTGTGGTATGGAGTGTAAAAGTACAGACTGTGTATTAAAAAGTGTCCATAGAAAACTGTTAAATAAGGGTGGCGTCACTATAACTACGGGGTAAATTTTAAAGAACGCACCGAAAAATATTAGTGGGATAGACGACTTTTTCGAGGTTATATTTAGTAAATAAAATTATTTTAGATTTTAGAGCTACTGAGCAGTTTAGCAGCACACTTAAACCGTCGAAAACTGCTAAGTTCATTTCATCCCAGTAGCTATTCCAGCGCTGTTGCGGAGAGTTTTTGAACTGTTATTTACTGCTTACAGATGACCACTTTTTTCAATTGTTCAATTCTACTATGGGATTTGGTACTCCTTACTTCTACACTCCATAGTTTATGGACCTAATGCAGTGTCAGTAAGAGTAACACAAAGTTGGTTTAAGCGTTTTCAGTTCGGGAATTTTGATATCAAAGATGCGGCTCGCTCTGGTCGCCTGCCTACATACGGATAAAGTCGATGCCATTTTTGAGAAAGTGGAACAAGATCGGCTTATTAGTAGTAACGACATAGCCGAGAAATTGAGAATTGATCACGAAACAGTTTTAACTCATTTGGAAAAGTCTGGCTTTTCAAAAAGCACGATATATTTGTGTACCACACGAGTTTACTAAAAGAAACCTAATGAATCGAGTACTCATTTGCGATTCTCTATCGAAACGTAATGAAACTTGGATTACCTACGACAAGAACGTCCTGAAAACATAATAGTCAAAGGGTAGTAAAGCAATAAGTTGATGCTGCTTGGTGGGCTGTGTGGTGGGATTGGTGAGGCATCGTTTATTATGAGCTTTTACAACCGAGCAAAACCATCGATTTGGATCTCTACTGCCAAGAACTAATGAGACTCAAGCAAGAAATTGAGAAAAAACGGCTGAAACTGATCAACAGAAAATAAGTGGTATTTCACCATGATAACGCCAGACCACGCACATCTTTGGCCACTCAGCAAAAATTGAGAGAGCTTGGTTGGGAAGTGTTAATGAGTCCACCATACTATATGTGTGATGTTGGGTTCATTAGGTATTAAAAGAGGACTGCCGAAACTACTTGCCGCAATTTTTTTAATAAAAAATCATTTTTTATATAATAATTAGTAGCTACGTAGTAAGAGTAACAATATGCCGATCTTGTTCCACTTTCTCAAAAATGGCATCGACTTTATCGGTATGTAGGCAGGCGACCAGAGCGAGCCGCATCTTTGATATCAAAATTCCCGAACTGAAAACGCTTAAACCAACTTTGTGTTACTCTTACTGACACTGCATTAGGTCCATAAACTATGGAGTGTAGAAGTAAGGAGTACCAAATCCCATAGTAGAATTGAACAATTGAAAAAGTGGTCATCTGTAAGCAGTAAATAACAGTTCAAAAACTCTCCACAACAGCGCTGGAATAGCTACTGGGATGAAATGAACTTAGCAGTTGTCGACGGTTTAAGTGTGCTGCTAAACTGCTCGGTAGCTCTAAAATCTAAAATAATTTTATTTACTAAATATAACCTCGAAAAAAGTCGTCAATCCCACTAATATTTTTCGGTGCGTTCTTTAAAATTTACCCCGTAGTTATAGTGACGCCACCCTTATTTAACAGTTTTCTATGGACACTTTTTAATACACAGTCTGTACTTTTACACTCCATACCACAAACGTCTCAAATTTTTTTTGGCAGCTTGAGTCACAATTATTCCATTTTTGTAATAAAACTTCAGAATAAATCGAATTTTATCATTAGATTCACTCATTTTGGCGTACAGAAAACAGTTGAAAAATGGTGGAGAAGTGTTTTTTAATTTATATTACTGTTTTTCTTAATGTCTTATATGTATTGATATTAAAACCAGCCAGGTACGAACTCTCCAACCAATGAGATTTTTCTTAAATTTCATACAGAAAAAAAGTACGAAACAACTTTCCCCCCCGATCTGTTACTTTTATTGAGTAATGAATTATGAGATTTTATGCAAATTAAATGTTTTTTTATCCCAGTTCTGATTGAAATTTCATAACTACCTAAGAACATCACAACATTTAAGCAAACAAAACTTGCCTAAATACTTGACTTCAGACCTCAGTGTCTAAATCAAGTGATATTTTTATAAGGCGGAGTAAGACCATCAATTTCATTTGCAAAGACTAGAGTTGCTTCCTCTGTGGACATTGTGTAATTTCTTACGAACATTATAGGCGCGCCCGGTCGCAGAGTAGTTGTTGTTTCGAAAAATTAAAGCCATCACTCCAGAAAATAATATATGGAAATTATATAAATTCTTGAACTCGATTTTACTTATGTAGTTTAATTCTTGGACCCTTTCAATGGATTTAGGATTATGAATAGCTCAAGGTAACTAATATAATGTCATCTAAGTAGTTATATTAAAAATGTAATTAGTTATTTTTTTAAATTCAAACCCAAGACTATAATATACTATCATATACCACCTTTTATAATAAGACGATTTAAGTTGTATACCTGTTTTGTGATACTTTTAAAAAAACAAATACAGTTATTATATTTATCATAACATATGTATTTTTCATTATCAGTATTATTACGGTTCATCAAAATTTTTGTGCTACACATAGTGTTACTACACGTATTGCCTCAGTTGTTTTTCATCTATTGCAAACAATTTCACGAATGATGCCTTCTTGGGAAAATATTAAAAACATAATATGTAACCGTTTTCATTGTGTTTACTTCCCCATTAGATAGGAAATTCGATATCTGTAATTATGTTAGAACAAAACCACCAAGTCAGTAAACAATGCCTACCTTTATACCTAACGAGTATAATTTGAATTTATTTTATTACAGCTATTAGTTTTGTTATTTCTTAGGTTAAAAGTTTTAAAGGAGTATCGTTGTAGAAAATTTCCAAATTAATAACTTACTGTTTGCCGAAACAATTGCCTCTCTTTTACAACAAAAGAAAAATGTATAAGAAATTTACAAGAAAGTTTACTTTTTATTGAAATATAATATATTATTTAAGTTTACAAACGAATACTAATTAAGTATCGAAATTAAAATTCAACTTAAAACATCAGCCTTCATTAAACGTTTTCCTACTCAACATCTAAACATGAATAAAACTGAAGTGCCTGTATGTATTATCGAAATACGTGCCTTTTATTGACCTGAGGGAACATTAGCATGCTATTAAGCTATGCTGTCGCTCTGTCCGGACTTCTGAATGCTGAACCGATCTTCGCAATAGCTGAACGGATTGTACTGAAACTTGAAGAACAGATTTAGGGCAATACCAGAAGTGATCCAGGCTATATTTATCTAAAATACGTGGACATTTTTGTTTGGAAGATAGTAAAATTAATATAAAAAATAGTCTTTGATGTCTTAAATCTGAATAATGCCAAATTAATACGAGTATATCCTGGCAAACCAATTAGGTCGCTAGTTATCCCTAATAGTTTGAACAAAACATAATTTATTATCTGTTTTAATAAGACCTGCATAGACGCTCACAAAAAATAATCTTATTAAATGCGTATATACATATATATATATATATATATATATATATATATATATATATATATATATATATATATATATATTTTAAGAAAAGACTTTATATTTTAAATAAGTTTTTGTTATTGGCACATATCCATTTTCTGGCGAAATTTTTCACTATATAAATTTTTAATCTCCAAATGAGTGCTATCTAAGCTTTTTTATGGCTTAACATAGCGATGCTGCCATTTAATGATGACTTATTATGGTAATGTATTCGTATCACGTGCACCTCAAGGTAGCCCGGGTCAATTATGACTTCAGGACATCGAGCGTCTCAGTCTCACAGGGTACTTTAAAACTCAAAAATCATATGTATATGTATATATATATATATATATATATATATATATAAATATATATATATATATATATATATATATATATACAGGGTGTTTGGTGGGTGGTCCGACAAACTGAAATGGGAGATAGATGGGTTCATTAGAAGCATATTTTCTTAGTAAATTTTTTTTCTATCTCTTACCAATTTTTGTTATTATCCCAATTTTCTAGTATTTTGATTCTATAACTCTACTATTTCTAGTTTTCTACCATTTTTTTCTATTTTTCCTAAGAAATATAATTTTTTTTAAATTAAAAGAAAGATTGAAAGCCCAAAAGGCATAAGAAAAAAATACTAACGACACATTGAAAGTGAACAAACGAGAAAAAAAATTGTAAGCCCTTAAGTTTCCAGCCCCTTAAAAAAATAAATAAATATGTTGAGTAATTTCAAATGGCCATCAAAAATTTTCTATTTCATCCTCTTTCTATCGGTATATCACATGTTACATAAAACTTTAGATTATCGACAAAATTGTTGATAATCAAATGTGAGAACGGGGGTATTAAAAAAAGTTTCGAAAAATTGCCAGGGCACCCTAAACTGGTTTTTACACGTGTAAATATTTTTTATGGTTTCATTCTTGCGTTTGCGAGCCAGATAGATGTTGTCTCTTTCTGGTGGTACAGGCGAAGTTACGACGCGCGGATCAGCTACCTGTTTCTGTTGTTATTAAATTTAGTCGTGATTTGACTGTCTCTGAAGATACTTGCGCGTTCTTTTTCGACATTCATTGTTGAACAGTTTCTTTAAGTTTAGTTTTTGTTTCCTTGATTGTTAAGTTTTTGTTGTTTGTTATTTGTTTCTCTTTTCTGACGGTAGTGTTCAAACTTAATTCAAAACACTGCAGTGATTATGGCTCAACGCACTTATTTTACTAACCAAGAATACGCTGATATGCTTTTGGTTTGTAGCCGGGCCCTGAATAACGGCCACAGAGCACGTAGACTTTGTGGAGAGCTGTATCCCACGAGAAGGTTGCCTAGCCATGATACGTTTGGAAATACTTATAGAAGGCTACGTGAAACTGGCAAATTGCCACACAGGGAACCAGGAGTACGTGGAAGACCACTTGATGTTGCTGTGGATGAGCGTATCTTGGCGGCTTTTGACAATGATCCCACTATAAGCATTAGAAAAGTAGCGACTGAACTCGGCCTTTCTGTATGTTCTGTATGGAAAGTGTGGTCGGTTCTCCGCAACCATTTCACCTCACTCCAGTGCAAGGTACTTATTATTTCTTCTTTTTTATAAAATTTCTGTTTATCTTACCCATTATTAATTATTTCGTACATTTTAAAGTGAGTAAAGTAACTTACACTATTTTTTTGTGCTAGGTATCGTGGAAGGAGATTTTGCACGGCGTACAGAATTTTGCAGCTTTATACTGCACAAAGATGTCGAAGATAACCAATTTTTGAAGAGCATTTTATGGACCGACGAGTCAAAGTTTACACGAGAAGGCATTTTAAATCAACATAATTTACATTATTGGTCAGATAAAGATAAAAATCCACGTAAAACGAGACAAATATCGCATGATTGGAAGATATTTAATCGGTCCTCATTATCTACCTGATAATTTAAACGGAGATAATTATTAACATTTTTTACAAAATGATTTCCCGGAACTAATGAGCGAGGTACCAATAATGAATGAGGACACAAGAATAATATATCAAAACGATGGCTGCCCTGCCCACTATCGCAGAACCGTAAGGGAATATTTAGATGCGGTATTTCCGAACACGTGGATAGGGAGACTCGGACCTATCGAATGGCCTTCGAGATCCCCAGATCTGACTCCAATGGATTTTTACGTCTGGGGCCGAGCAAAGGAAATTGTATACGAAAATGAAATACAAACAAAAGAAGAGTTGATTGGAAAAATAAATGCTGCTTTTCATATTACGAAAGAAGAAATGCGATTAAAAACTACCACGACTGAAATACGTCGAAGATATCAAGCGTGTCTGCATAATGTAGGAGGACATTTTGAACAAAACTTGTAAATTTAGTAAAAAATTACAAGTAGGTACTTATTTTTTTATTATTATTGAGCAAGACCCTGGTTAGTGTAGTGTAGACACAACCATTAAATTTTTTGTATTAAATACAATAATAGGCGCTCGTATGAGCAGGTAGCTGTAGCTGACCCGCGGGTCCTAAGCGGCAATTTTTTAATTCCCCCGCCCTCACATTCAATTATCAATGATTTTGTTAAATAATCTAAAGTTTTATTTGACATATGATATACCGATAGAAAGAGGGTAAATCAGGGAAGTTTTTAAGGCCATTTGAAATTACTCAACATATATTTTTTTAAGGGGCTGGAAACTTAAGGGCTCACAATTTTTTTCTCGTTTGTTCACTTTAAATGTGTCGTAAGTATTTTTTCTTATGCCTTTTGGGCTTTCAATCTTTCTTTTAATTTAAAAAAAAATCATATTTATTAGGAAAAATAAAAAAAAATGGTAGAAAACTAGAAATAGTAGAAGTTAATGAACCAAAATACTAGAAAATTGGGATAATAACAAAAAAAATTTAAAAATTCATTTAAAAAAATGGTAAGAGATAGAAAAAAATTTACTAAGAAAATATGCTCCTAACGAACCCATCTATCTCCCGTTTCAGTTTGTCGGACCACCCACCAAACAACATACAATATATATATATATATATATATATATATATATATATATTATAATTAAATGTAATAATATTTTGAAAAAAAAATTGTTTTAAATTTGTAATTATAATACAATGAAACTTTTTTCCTGACCTTATATATTACGTAACTTATTTTATAACAAGCAAAAGTAAGAAACATGGTATATGTTTAAAACGGTGATTATTTGGTAATAAAGCAATGGATGTTATTGAAAACATTAAAAGAAAATTAATTAATAATTTTGGGCGCCATCACGCAAACAATAACACAATGTTGACCTAATTAAAAACTCCAAATTGAGAATGAAACATCAGAATTTTCTATAATTTAATGTTAATAAATTTCTAATAATGATAACTTTTTGTTTCAGCTACCCTCAACAAAAATGAAATTAATTTTATTTCTTTACAAAATGTATTTGTGAAACATTAACGTGAGACCATTAAGATTAAAAACTAAAATAAAAATGAGTAACAAATCGCAGATACTATTTAATAGTTAACAAGAATTTTGGCTGCATCTGGTAATTCTTCTGACAGTTAAAGTATCAATGAAACCAAGATCATCTCGGTTCTTCGAGAACAAACGTCTCAGGGAAAGGGTTAGGATCAGTTTTGATGAAGGTGAAGGTGACTGACGCGCAGAATAAGCTCAATCTTACTATCAAACCAGATTCATGTCGATATTGTGATGGCAATTTCAGAGATATCATCGAAACTTACAACGGTATTCACGGATATATTAGCTTATTGGTGAGTTCCTATTTTTTTATTATATATACAAAGTTTACTAGGTCATAGACATTAATTTATTATATTGTCATAGTTATTCAGACATCATAGGCCTCCCACATACATTGCCACGTTCAGTCAATAACTTTTGAGATGCTCGAAATTTAAAAATGGAACGCACCCGTATTATTTTTTGTTTATGTTTCTAAAAACTAATTTATTTAAAAATAAAACTCCATAAGCCAATTTCTCAATATTAAAAAAAAGTTCTATTAATTTTCCTGCAACGCTTCCCAAGCTTTTTATTTAAAACACGTGCGCGTGCGTGCTATAATCTATTATGATTTTAAATTTGGTTTAACCGAACAATTAAGTTTACAACAGTTACAGTCAGTATTAACGGACTCAGCTCCATCACGCGCGACAACTTTTAGGTGGTTTGCTGAATTAGAAAGGGGTAAAATTAAAGATGACCAAAGAACCGGGGCCCGCAAACAGCAGTAACGGCAGAAAATGTATGGACTACTGAAATGATGGTGCGAGAAGACCCACGAATCACATATACGTACATCGAAAAGATTGTAGGCATTAGTTCAGGCAGCATTCATACCATTCTACATCAACATCTTGGAGTGAGAAAACTTTGTTGTCGATGGATCCCTCGTTTGTTCTCCGAAAGCGTAAAAGAGACTCGTGTGGATTGGTGCCATGAAATGCGTCTACGTTTTGAGAACGGAGCATCTAGGCATGTTTCAGAAATCGTTACTGGTGACGAGACATGGATCTAACAATATGATCCGGAGACATGGATCTAATAATAAAAGTCAATCATCGGTATGAGTCTACTCAGGTGGACAGTTATCGACAAAACTGCAAAGACCTCGCAACGTCAGCAAAAAAATGGGGACATTTTTTTTTCGCGGAGCGGAGATTTGTTGACGTCAATGCTGAAAAATTGTAGGTCAGTCAATTCTGAATGGTATACTACAGTTGTATTACCCAAAGCTTTTAAGCTATGCGGGAGAGAAGACCGAGCTTCGGGAAATCATGCTGCATTACGATAACACCTCTTCACATACCTCCCTTAGAACAAAAGCATTTATTGAGGAATCTGGTGTTGAAACTTAAGTCACCCACCTTTTTTTTTTTGCGGATGGAAAATCATCCAATGACGCCTTTCGCTCTGGGTGGAGCGTAAGGGAGTGTCAGACTTTTACTGACTAAAAACCATCCGCGTTCCTTCAGTGCCCTTACGTTCCGGAGCCGCGGTATCTCTTTCGAACAGCCCGCAGCCCCGGCAGGCGTCGGCCCTTGCGGGCCCCTTCACGCTGCTGACAGCTCTTTGAGGCGCGCGTGGAACAAAACGCGCCGTCAACACGGCCTGTCGTCGTTAGACGGACGGACGGCGAGCTACCCATTGCTCGCCGTCCACAGGCCCACGCCTACGGTGGCCGGGGGCCACGACGTAGCCCCCGACGCCCGGGGCGTCTCCTGCGGCGGCCGGGGAGGAAAGGTGCTGCTCTCTCTTTCTCCCGCTCGGCCACCTCCTTCGCTAGCATCACTGCTTCGCAGAAGGTGGTGACGGCATCCCATTACGTCTCGCTCCGGACCATGGCTTCGACCAGGGCCGGAAAAAAGCCACTCCTCAAAGAGGGGTCTTATCGCCGCTATAGTGGCGTGCCCTGCACGGGGTTGCGACAGTCGCTCTCTCCATGCGCCTTTAGATCGTGCCGGAAGTCTGTCCGCTGCGCGACAACTTGCCGCGGCAGCGGGGTTTCCCCCCGGCATAGTGCCTCCGCGCGCCATTCGTGCAGGCGTGCGAGGACTATCGCCTCCAGATCCCATGGCGGCAATCCGGCAAGGAGGCTCGCCGCCTCGCGGGATATCGTGCGGTAGCCGCGAACCATTTTCACGGCAACCACCCTTTGGGGCGCGTTCAGGTGGTGGACGGCAAACCGCGCCAAACCACGCGCCCACACCGGGGCCCCGTAAAGGGCCATGGATCGCACGATCCCCGCGTAGAGCCTCCGGCTGGAGGCGTTTGGCCCCCCCAGGTTCGGCAGGAGCCGCCTGAAGGCAGCCCCGGTCCATTCCAGTTTGGGAGCCAAACGTCGGAAATGCTCAACGAAGTTCCATCGGCCGTCGAGGACGAGTCCTAGGTACTTCAGCGTCGACTCGACGCCGATGGATACCCCTCCTACAATCACTGAGGATCCCGGTGGTGGCCTGTTCCGAGGACCATGGAAGTGCATGGCCTCGGACTTGTGCAGAGCCACCTCGAGACCCAGTTGCCGAAACCTCTCAACGACTATCGCAACCCCGCTGTCTTTCCGCCGCCGCCTCGTACGACCCCCCTTGTGCCAGTACCAGCGTGTCGTCAGCGTAGCAAACTACGCTGACGCCGGTAGGGAGGTCGGCGCGCAGCACCCAGTCGTAACCGATGTTCCACAGAGGTGGCCCCGGAACCGAACCCTGTGGGACACCGCACGACATCTCTCGCCGGCTCCACTCACCATTGCGACCGGGGTAGATGACGGCCCTGTCCGTCAAATAGTCCCCGACTATACGACGGAGATAGGTCGGCACCCGGTGATACCGGAGTGCCTCCCTAATGCAGCTCCAAAGCATGGAGTTGAAGGCGTTGGCGATGTCGAGAGACACCGCCAAGACAACCCCCCCTCTGGCCACTGCATCCCCCGTCGTGAGGGCTCTCACGCGCATGATAGCGTCCATCGTAGAGCGCCTCTTGCGGAAACCAAACTGGTGTTCCGCAAGATCCGGCCCCGTCCCCGCAAGGTGCTCGGCGAGGCGGTTTGCAATGACTCTTTCAAAGAGCTTGCCCACCTCGTCGAGCAGCACCACGGGCCGGTATGCGGACGGAGAGTCCGCAGGGCACCCCGGCTTCCGAATGAGGACCAGCTTCCCCGTCTTCCAACGAAGCGGGAATTGTCCTCTCTCCAAGCATGCGCTTAGGAGCCCCTCCAGTCGGGGCCCGAGAGCCTCCGAGGCCAGGACCCAGGCTTTGCCAGGCAAGCCATCGGGTCCTAGGGCTGTATTCCTGGCCTTGAGCCTACGTACCGCCCCTCTCAGGTCTACCACGGTCCCTTCCGGGATGTCGTCGTCGTCGTCCTGGTGGTCCGCTTCCGGCACCGCAGGTGGCGGAGCCATAGGCGGGGGCGGATGTTCCCCTCGCGCAGGGAACAGAGCGCTCACCACGTCCTCCACGAGCTGGGGCCTGAGACTCTGCGTCAGCGGGGGAGGCCCAGGTGCGGAGTACTCAGAATACTTTTTGTGTATCTCAAAACTTATTGAGTGTGCTACGTAGTAGGAATTTTGGCATAGTTGCTCGGCAGGGAGGTTGGCAACCGCAGTTTTTTTATTATTTTGGATTTATATCAGTGAGATGCTGCTGCCCATGTCCTGTTTCCGTTTCCCTTTGTTGTCTCTTACGACACCCACGGGACGATATGGGGTTGTGGATATTCTCACACCGCCACTACAATTATGGGAGTGGGTTATGGTTAGCAGTGGACATTTATAGGCTGTAATGGATGGATGGATGCATAGATGTATTGAGACGTCTGGAATTATACAAGTTACAAAATCATTGAACAAATCTCATTTTATTTCGTAAACTGTGGTCACATTAACAAGAGTTGTCGGTTCCTAGGTGTGTATAATAAATTTAAGGTGCACTTTTATTATTTAGTAACTACACATAAAATTTGACGTACATTGCCTTAACCCGAAATTAAATTATCAAGGTGTTATTTGTCACGCACGATTTCAGGTGTTACTTGTAAGAATATTTGATGCAATAACTACACAAAACGTATGATTAAGTGTATAAGGCCTAATTTCTATTGAAACAATCGCCTTGAAAATATCTTCAAATTTGGACGCTAAACGTATAACAATAAAATTATTTAACTGTGTTTACATCCACTCTTTTGTGTACACCTTTCAACAAATCCATTTTCATGAAATTGAAAAGAAACGACAAAGGAATTCTTTTTAGGAACAAATACGATCTTCATCATCATCATCATTTCAGCCCTTCACAAGTCCATTGCTAAACATAGGCCTCCCCCAAGGTATGCCACAAAGCACGGTCTGAGCCACCTGCATCCATCGACTTCCTGCATGTCTTACCAGTTCGTCACTCCATCTAGTGGGGGGTCACCCTACACTTCGCCTACCGGTACGAGGCTGCCACTCGAGAACCTTTTTTCCCCAACGGTCGTCGGTTCTTCGAACTATATGGTCGACCCATTGCTACTTCAGCTTACTAATCCGTTGGGCTATGACGGTCACTCTGGTTCTACTGCGGATATCCTCATTTCTAAGTTTATCATGCAGAGAAACTCCGAGCATAGCCCTCTCCATAGCTCGCTGAGAGACATTGAGCGTCTTCATACGGCCAGCAGTGAAATACCACGTCTCGGTTCCGTAGGTCATCACTAGCAACACGAACTGGTTGTACAATTTAGTTTTCAGGTTTTGAGGTATACCTGATGAAAAGATACGATTTTCCTTCAAAATTTTAGTCTTTATTAAACAAAGACTCGACTTCAGACACAAGTTTCTTAGGTTTTAAGCTTTCGCTCGGATAGGCCGGCTCGCACGGGGTGATAGCACGACCTCACAGAATACCAGAGTAAAGTAGAAGTTTACCTCTGCGTTTCGCTTGGTAAGTGCAGGAGGCCGAAGGCCCAATTCCCCCCCCCCACTTAACATGGTAGCGAAATCAAATAAGAGAGTCAGGTGTCCTCTCCGGCTGATACTTCATATATCTCTTACCCGGGGTACAAATTAGAGCACTCATTTGTTCTCCGGGCTGGAGTTTGCGTATACGTCAGAGAGGACATCTATTATGTACACCTCGGTCAGGTCAGGTCCCATAGCAGAAATGCCGAAACAGACCGACTCATCGACCACGTCCAAATGGATACATATTCCACGCCAGATGGTCCAGAGTTGTTGCTGTTGATGTGGTCTTCTGGATATGGAACTTTTGATTCCATAAAATAGCATCACGCTATAAGTAGGAGCGCTGATGCATCAACGTCTCGGGATGTAAACACCAGAGCTCTTAAAATTAAGTATAATTCCGCCTCCAGGTCCTTCAAAAGAAACATTGGCAAGGCAAGGTCTGAGCACATCGGCATAATTGGCGAAAAGAACTGGCACAAAGCGCTTCTTTCAAAGCTCTCTTCCTATGAGCTTCCCGAGAAATTGTGCAATTGTATCACCAGTTTCCTTGCTGATTGAAGCATAGACGGTGCATGCTCTGATTACAAGCCCATTAACGCTAGTATTAACAAGACTGCGTGCTGTCACCAACGCTGTTTTTCTGCATTATTAGTATTAATAAATAATTTCTATATAAAGCCGTCTTAAAATATCTTAGAAATAATATTTTAAAATATAAAAAAAACATTAATAAGCATGAAGTTTAAATAAATACATTTCAGACATTAAATATTATAGCAAGTTAAAGGTTGATTATCCAATCGCATAATTTCCCTAGAAGTCCATAAAAGGTAGCTTAGAAAGCAGCGCTTGGGTAGGGGTTAGTCCACTCCAAACTTTTTTATATTATCAGTAGGACTAGATTAATACTTATTCTGCTCTCCTGTCCAGCGAGCAGTTTGGCGAATGACTCTGGGGGAGAGCGCAGGTCGTGTTGATCCCCAGGGCAACTCTGAGGAGTTCTCCCTTCACGTCGTTACCGCCTGTTATTTGGTCTGTTTAAATAGTAAACAGATAGAACTGAAACACTCAGACGATCCTCTTATCTTTTATCCCACCCCCTATTTCCCATCCTAGCCCAATCCAAGGTGTCAAGCGTACCGTGCCGATGGATGCGCGGCTGGAGGGAGTCCAGTCGCAAACGGTGCCTACCCGAGACCAGGGCAATTCCGGTAGTATTTTAGCCCTTCCCTCGTCATGCGGGGCTCTGTCGGGGGTGACCGAATATTTCCCTAGCTAATCGTGGGACCAAAATTGACGAAAATCGACATTTTGAAAAAGATTACCGAAAAAGCTCCTCTAATGGATCTAGCTGTAGGTTTGGAAGAGGCTCTTTTAGCCTCACCAATATCCTGCAACACTGCGATCCAACCTGGGACGAGCCGTGAAGTGGAGGGCACGTCAGCAGCCGAACCACAATCGGAAACGAACCAGGGAGGGAAAAAGAATAAGTTCGGTAGGCCTTATAAGCTTAGTTGGGCAGCAAGGAAGAGGTACCGACGGCTGATAGCAGCTGAGATAGGAGCCGAAGAGGCCCTCTATCTCTGCCAGAAACCCTGGGATGAAATTCCTCTGCCCAAACTTCCCCCAGTTCCGAAGGCGAAAAACCGCAGTCGGTCTGAGGAAGAGTCCCCCAAAGACCAGCCCAGGAAGTCTGTGAAGCTGGCAACGGAGGAGAAGAAGCTCAGCTTCAGTGCCTTCCGCGCGTGTGGGAATTCTCAATTCGAATCCCATGAGTGTGGACCAGATGCAGCTGGTCCACCGGGCACTAACACGGGCCATCGCTAAGACAGCCTGTGGGGTGCAGCCGAGAATGGGACCAAAATTTTCGGGTTTCACTCACAAGCCAGGTTGGATTCTGGTAAAGTGCCTGAATAAGGCAAGCCAGCACTAGATTGTTGGTGAGATGGCCGGAGGCAGAGCTCTCGGTAATACGCGAAGGCGAATTGCCTAAGCCTCAGCTAGGCATTACGTACTTGCCCCGCAGCGAAGCTGACTCTCCGGAGGAGTAGAGCTGTGCTGTTTAGGGCGCAAAACGAAGTGCTCCATACCGAGCTCTGGAGAATCCTCCATCGTAGGGACGAGGAGAATGGGTTCCTGTTAACCTTTTCTCTGGACGACCCATCGGTGGGGGCTCTTCGGACGATCTAGATTTAAAGACTGTGGGGCTGGCGGGGAAGGGAGCCTGAACCGCCCCAACTCTGATCCTCCCAGCCCTCCACCTTTCAAGGTGAGACTGGAACGCCATCAGTGAGAGTGACGAGGACCCAAGGCGCTGAACTCGCCTCGGTCTGACGGCCTCCGCTGTTGTCGTCTAGGAGTGTGGGAAGGGGAGGTAGGAGCGGTACAACAAAAGATAAGGCGGGGGTCAAGAGTGCCGGTAAAGGACGTCTTCATCCTCAACTAGTGGAAAAGACCCGTGCCCACCCCACGCCCATAAATGGCTAACCCAATGGGTAAGACGAGAGTCCTCCAGGCAAATCTTCCCCATGCAGCAGCTGCTTCGTCGTCGTCGTCGTTCGCCGTAGTAGAGGTTTGCTTTACAGAGGACAATATTGACCTCGCCCTCATACAAGAGCCTTGGGTAGCCAACGGTCAAGTTCTGGGATCATCGGCTGCCGGTAAGATTTTTGTCAATACTAAAGGCAGTAGACCTAGTATAATTTACAATAAAAATATTGATCTTTTAGCTGTTACAGAGTACCGCAATGATGACCTGGTTAGAGCCTTCATAAATCTCAAGGAATGCACAGGGGCCAGAGTAATCATTTGCTCAGCCTATCTTCCCGGTGAGAACTCAGATACTACCATCGAGTTAGAGCGAGTGGCGGAGTTCGCCCGAAAACACAACGCCGAATTTATGGTGGGTTGTGATGCTAATGTTCATCACACAGCCTTGGGAAGGACTAACATCAACGAAAGAGGTGAGCTACTCTATGATTTTCTCAACTCTAACCACCTGGTAAGCCTAAACTTAGGGTGTACACCAACCTTTTTTACGCGAGCTAGGCACGAAGTATTAGACATAAACTTCGCTACTAATAACATATCCAGGCGGATAAATGACTGGCATGTTAGTAGTGAAAACTCGATGTCTCATCACAAAAACATTAAATTTGTGATTGGAGCATCACCAATCAATGAAACCGGTACTTTTAGGGATCCAAAAGCGACCTCCTTGGATATCTATAGAGATAACCTAAGGAGGAATTTGGAAACGTTTCCTAAAAGTATCAAAACGATTGAACATCTGGAGTTAGCGATGGAGACAGTAACCGTAGGTATACGTGAAGTCTTCGAGGAGAGTTGTCCCGTCAAAACCAAGACCTCAACATGAAAAGTTCCTTGGTGGAATACTAAGCTAAAAGAACTTAGGGAAAAACCAGGAAACTATTTAATAGGGCTAAGAAAACCAAAGAGTCGGATATTTATAGTGCAGCCCTAACTGAATATAATAAAGAAATTAGGAAAGCCAAGAGAGCATCGTGGAGGAAGCTATGCGAGGAAGTTGAGTCTTTGCTTCGCAGTGCAAGACTACACAAAATGCTATCGAAAGCGAAACCTAACCAGATCGGGCTTCTTAAAAAGCCTGATGGTAACTTCACTAATAGTGAAAGAGAAACATTGGAGTTACTAGCGTAAACCCATTTCCCAGGGTCACTCAAGACCTCAGCCTTAAATTCTTTCAGAGCCCTACGAAGGCCTTATAATGAGGACTGGTGTAGGGCTGCAAAGATAATAAGGCCAAACATGGTGCAGTGGTCTGTTGACTCCTTTAAACCATTTACAACAAGCGGGGAGGATAGACTGATTCCCATCCAACTGCAGATGGGTATTGACATCCTTCTTCCCTATCTGGTGAAAATCTTCAGAGCAAGTTTTGCCTGGGGATATATTCCAGAACGATGGACAATTGTCAAAGTTCTATTTATACCTACGAGGCCCATACATTACAACCAGCATGATTATCGCAGAGGCAAATCTACGGAAACAGCCCTGATCAGTGTTATTGATAGGGTCGAATAAGCACTGGAGGAAAAAGAAATAGCTCTTTGTGCCTTTCTAGATATTAAGGGCACCTTCGACAGTAGCCCCACAACACTGCTGATTGGGGGACTGACATCTAAAAATGTTGACCCCACAACCATCAGATGGGTAAAGTCGATGCTCTCAAACAGAAAGGCAAAAATAGTGCTGTTTCAAACTTCGATTGAAGTTGCAATTACAAGAGGCTGCCCACAAGGAGGTGTTTTGTCACCCCTTCTTTGGACTCTTGCGGTTGACCAACTATTGTGCAAAATGGCAGACCTACGCAATGACACACTAGGTTATGCTGATGACCTTGTGATCATTGCGAGGGGCTTTTTCCAAAGTAGTTTATCGTCAATAATACAAAGAGCCATAAACACCATAAATAACTGGTGTAGGATGGATAACAGTTTATCAGATAATGCTAATAAAACTGTTATAATACCCTTTACCAAAAAGAGACGGTTGGACAAATTAGTCCAACCAAAATTTAATGATAAAGAAGTACCATTTTCCACGGAAGTTAAGTATTTGGGCGTAACCAAAAACTAACGTGGAACTCTCACCTTAGCAATGTATGCCATAAGGCAAAAATTACTTTAGATACGTGTAGTCGTTTGGTAGGGAACAACTGGGGCTTGCGCCTAGTATGGTCCTATGGCTGTACAGCAGCATAGTGAGGCCGATTCTCACATACACCTCTATTTTCTGGTGTAACAAGGCCAACCAAAAGAGGACTGCGGACAGACTAAGCAGTCTACAAAGGACTGCCTGCTTAATGGCAACTGGAGCTATGCGTTCATCGCCTGGAGCGGCTCTAAATGCACTTCTATGCCCAATGCCCCTTGATCTCTATCTAGACAAGGAGGCAAGGGCTATTTTGCATAGGATTAACGCTCAGGGCGGTCTGAGCTTGCTCTTCTACAGATTGAGATCCATGCTCGACTCAATTAAGGAATCACCGATCTTATGCATGATCTCAGATATCATGCGTCCACTACACACTTTTGATAAAAATTATATAGTGGAATTACCCTCCAGAGAAGACTGGCTGAATGGCCATGTTATCTGTGAGGTCGGTAGCCTCATATGGTATACCGATGGGTCTAAAATGGGCCTCAACGTAGGCTTTGGAATTTACGGGGAACGCCCCAAATTCAAACTTAGCATGAATTTGGGTAGATATACCTCTATCTTCCAGGCAGAAATTTTCGCCATACTTCAGTGTGCGGAAATCATTCTGCAAAAACACTACGTCAACCATATAATTTACATAAACTCTGATAGTAAAGCAGCACTGCTAGCGCTGAGGTCAAACTTAGTGAACTCGAAGCTAGTTGGAGACTGCATGATCCGTTTAAACGCCCTGGGATGTAACAACAGGGTCGTTTTAAGATGGGTTCCAGGTCACGAGTGTATTGTAGGCAACGAATTTGCCGACAAACTTGCACGGGAGGGCTCAAAGTGCACACCATTTGGACCTGAGCCATTTTGTGGAATCCCAAGAAGCCTTGCCCGATTGACCCTTGAAAATCTTTATCACAACAAATCAATTAAGATCTGGTCTGACACACCAGGCTTAAAGCATTCTAAAACCTTAATCCGGGCTTTTGATCGTAAATTCGCTTCAGAAGCCCTGGGATTAAGTAAAAATAAATCGCGCATTCTGGCAAGAGCCCTAACTTGACACTGTTGTCTTAAAAAGATGATGTCCATCCCGGGACTAAGTAACTCAAGGATATGTCGTTTCATTTCCACAACGGAAGAAACGCCTCTACACTTCCTAACCGATTGCGGACCCTTAATGCGCAAACGTAACACTCATCTGGGAAATTATGTACTCCGCCCAGAAGAAGCGAAATTACTCAGGACTAAGCAACTCCTTCTATTCATTGAAGACATAGGGCTTAAGCCGTAAACTGTAGCCATAGCAGCGATCACAATAGATCTCCTAGGTCGCAGTGATACTGGTATCTTTCCCTAGACCTGCATAGCTGCTCGCACTTAATAAAAAAAAGCAGTGCTTTATATCAAACCTGTTCGAAGGCCTACCAAATCCCCAAGACGACCTTTTTGGACTTCACTGCTTGCGACTATCAATGTATTGGGTAAACTAGAAGGTCACCAGCTGACCGTCATCGACAGAAGCCGTAGCAGGATGATAATAACCCCTGGAAAGTGTGATCGCTACCAAGCTATTTCTAATTTGTCTTGTGTTGTTAATTGTAAACATGATTGTAAGCTATTATTTGAAAAAAAAAATAGTCCCGCTGGGTTTCTTGCTGGTTCTTCCCAGGACAGAGGTTTTTTTTTGCGAACCAGTGGTAAATGAAAAATTGACTTTCAATAAGTATTGTTTATAATCTACATTGAATAAAAAAGTTTCTGTTTCTGTTTCTGGTGGTCTATAGAAAGTTGGTGCTCCCCAAGGAACCGCTTGAACTAGCAGTTAATTAATAGATTCCATTATTTTAGAGAACAAGGACATAATGGTGATAGGCCTGTAATTGAATGGTTCAGAGTGGTTACCTTGTTTAGGGATAGCGCGCACTAAAGCTAACTACTAAGACTTTAAGAATACGCCTGAACATTAGGAAATCAATGCACACACGCCTTCAGCATGGTAGGGGGGATCAAATCAGGCCCACTCGACTTGTGAATGTCAAGGGAGAGGAATGCTTTACGTACTGAATACTATGTGAATCGCACATCTGTTATGAAGCACTCACAATGCATGAGTATTTAAAAATCTAAGTCAATGCACGCAAAAGGAAGTTTAAAGTCTTTCTCCTTTGCGCGAACCAGCGAGTCATCCTTCTAGTGCAGAGAAAAGGTAATTACTGACAGAGATTCCCTTGAAGAGCATTGATATGAATATATTTGCTCAGTGGCAGAAAGATAAGAGGTATCTACACATGCGGCCCCCGAAGTGAAATTGGTTTCACATCACTTACTGTCTCTGATCTCACGAAGAGTAGGTCTTTCCATATTCGTAAAAAACCGTTAGCAATATAAAAGTCTGGTATATGTCATGTCAAAGAAAACAAAACAAAATTTCTTTTCGAATTCGTATAAGCAATTCAATTATTTTAATAGAATAAAACACTTTTTTATATTGTTCTGGCAAATTTTAAGATTCTAAGAAAAAGAACTTCACTGTTTTTACAGCACCCTCAAGAATAAGTACGGATTTTTATGGGGGCACCTCACGGCTCGTTAACTTTTAACATATATTTTCTAACGTGATTTTAGCATTGCTCGCATTTTGGTTACATTTTTATTGTGTAATGGTACAATACAAGTATAATCAAAATAATTGTCAAGATGTCGAGTAACAAAATTAGTCAAATAAACAGTAGTCTCTCACCGTTAGTATTTATAATGGATTTCTTAAAAATTTTCAGGGAATGAAAAAATAAATTTCGTAAAGTTCACTATTTATTGATTAAATAATTAATAATATTTTTTTTAAATTGATAATATCTAAATGAATGTTAATTGTATTTTTAAACATACACAGGTTTTTGATCTGTGCATTGACTACCAAAGTTAATATTTTAGCAAACCACAAATTAATTGATTACTGATGTTAAACGTTTCTAAGTCTATTATGATGTTAATCATACTATAGGGTCATCATCATCTATCACCAAATTGGTTATTCCGAGCGGACCAACCCCTCTAGATATTGGGTAAATTATATACCTAAAAGTAGTAAAGTACTTATTCGTGTTTTATCACTTAATTGCTATGCTTAATATTTTGAGCCTAAGTTATTCGAAGTAAAGTAATAAAAGGCGTGGAAACCGTACATTCTGCTATAAATGGAACCGCATTTAAGATCAGAGAAGAGTATTTTAAGTACTCCGTAAATTTTTGCGTATCTTAGTAAATGTTTGTTTTATTTAGGTCCCATACTATATATTTTTAATGCATTTAGTACATTTAAGTGCGCTATATTTGGATTGGTTTGATAAATGAAATAATGAGATATACGGAATAACGGGATGGCTCCGTATCGGCAGTGGTTTAGCAATGAGTTACAATGCTAAGGGTCATGAGTTTGGATCCCGCACGAAACAAGTATTTGTATGGCCTACAAGTAATTGTTCGCTATAGCTGCCACGTATGATAAGCGAATTTGCAACCTATATTATTTTTATTTTTTAATTGTTATTAGGAAGATACTGCTGCGTATCTCCTCTTTCAGTTGCCTTTTACTGCAGACACCAACGTGACGATATTTGGTGATGTAAATTGCATTGAATATAAATATTATAGAGTAGTATAATATAGAGTAGACTCTAAGCAAATATCGTTATATAAAGTATATAACAAAATTATTATTTTTAGTTTTTAAATATCATTGTCATATTCAACATAATTTTTGTACGTTATTAGAATATTAAAATAACGTGTAACAATCAGCTTATATATAAGGCAGCAAAGCTTAAGGTTATGATATTACCCTCACGTACCTTACCTAGTAAAGCTTCAGCATGGCTCTACAACGTTTTAAAACAGCCGCGATCAATGTTGCTAAGTGAGAATCTTTTCACGGTAATAGTGCAACACTACAGCCCAAATTAAAATACCTATCATCTAAAAATATTATTATTACTACTTTCTCAGTCTTCAACCCGACTATTTTTCTGACATCACCTTATACAGAGGAAATGCGGTCGATATCGTTTCAATTCAATAGCCATGAGCGTAATTACAATCGACAAGATGTGGATTAAATTAAATCATCCTAGAACATAGTGATCCTGTGTTTGTTAGCTTTGATATGCGTAATATTTAGTAGTATTTGCGTGGGTGGAATCTATTAATGTGGCTTCATTTATCAATCATTTAAGATATTTTATATTTTATAGATATGATATTAATAATTGAATGGCTAGAACATAACAATTTACTCATAAATATAAGCAAAACCAAGTTAATACAATTTTATAATAAAAATATAATGAAACAAAGCTAAATATTGTAAACAATGGCGAAAATATAGAACAAGTTAAAGAAATTTCCTTTCTCGGTATACATATAGATGCATTCTGTAACTGGAAAACTCACATAGAAAAAGTATGTAATAAACTTAACCGCTTTGTTTACGTATTACGGAACCTTACAAAAACGGCATCGCAATCAACAGCTCTCATGGCGTATTACGGATACGTTTATTGTATACTTAGCTACGGTATAATAATATGGGGAAATTCTGTAGACATCAATAAAGTTTTTATTGTGCAAAAAAAATGTCTACGTGCAATATGTAATATGGTCCCTCATGAGTCGTGTAAATCAATATTTAGAGATTTGAAAGTGCTAACACTTCCGTGCATATACATTCTTGAAACAGCAAAATTTGTTAAAAATAACCCCGAGCTGTTTATAACTGCTGGAGATATTATTAAATCCAAACCTTTGAGGCGTCCAGATAAATTAGTCATTGATAAAATACCAAAAACGGTTAATTATCATAAGAATTGCTATGCAATATGTATAAAAGTATTTAACGCTATACCCGATAACATAAAACTACAAACAAGGAAGAGTTTCGGGAACGAGTTGAAAAAGTGGCTATTTAATAAATCTTTTTATTCCGTTAGTGAGTTGTTGGAAAAACAATATCTTTAAATTTTGTACTATTCTTAATAATAATATATAATGTGACATGAAAATATAAATATTAATAATGTGATAGTGCAATTAATAGTAAATGTTTTATGTCGCTTTCTAGTTTATTTTTAGGTTTTTTTGTTTGTTAATTATCATCAATGGTTTTTTTTGTAATTTTAATCTATATTGTAGTTAATAATACTTAATGTTTTTAAATTTATAACATTTTGTACACCAGAAATGGTTAATGTGTTGTACTGTATTTTTTCTTTATAACAACTGTAAAACACACACATTATGCAAAATAATCAAATAAATAAATAAATAAAGATAATCATGATACTAATTACTTTCTTATTTTTTGTATCTCAAAAAATCGATATTTTTCGGTTAAATATAGCCGAAATCCCCCGAACATTGCTCCTTATCTGTGCGTGAAGATTAATTACAATCGGTTCAACCACCCCGAAGATTAGCCTTGATAGACAGACAAAAGTTTTAAAAATATTTTAATGACATGCTAATAACTCCCTCAGCTCAATAAAAGGCTGTTGTCTCTATTATTAATACTCGATTCCAAACAGACGCTTGAAATTTTATTTAAGTGTATAGATAAATTGACTTTAATTATATTCCTTCGGAGGTAGTTTAGATTTTTGCCTTTTATGTTATTATGAAATATCTTGCTACAAAAAGATAACCTTTAAAAAATCCGTCATAATGAAAGAGTAGTAAAATACGTGTAAAAATTGTATTAAGGAACAACCGCAATATAAGCTTGAACGTAAATAATATTAAATTTTCCACGAAAACATCTTTATAAAATGGGTATATACCGCCACCCACATTGACAAAAACACCTAAATCTCTTTAGTTATCAGAAAGAATTAACCCAAGTATTACATGAGCCTAAAGATGAGGCCTCACTGAAGAGCGTGCAGCGTGGCAAGGCGTTTGGCGTGTATGACAAATACATGTTGATGTAATAATATAGTTAGTGGAAACCGCTCGATATGTATGAAAAACGTGCCACCACGTCAAATGCTGTGCTGAACGATCTCCGCTGAGGATTCTAAGTGTGTGGCCTTAGTAGACAGCTTCAAAAAGAATCAGCAGGATATCATAACATATAATGACAAATAATTGGAGCTGTATTGAAATATTCTATTTTTCTTGGAGCACTGCTCTCAGTTTATGTGAAAAACTGCACCGATGCGCCATAAGTCTTGCCGCAAGCCGGAGGGATTGCGTGGAGAGCAATAGATTGGGCATTAAGGATACCATCTAGTTAGAAACAACTTTTGAGCGACCCTTACTTAGGGCATTATAATTGAAGAGCTTGTGGTTGTCGCACACTTGAAATGTTCACGTGACGCGCCGTGGTTTACTTATGTAACTTTAGGCCTTATCTGGAAAAACGGCGAGCCAACAGCGAAATGGCATGTTAAACGCGGCCGCCACTTACAAGAGTGTTTGTCGTATAAACTGAATCTCCTGCTCTTCTGCATGCTTGTCCAATGGTTCTTAAATACACAATTCTTAATACACTTAAAATTATCTATAGACCTTTACTTTAGATATAAAACAAAGTTTAGTGTCATGCACACTGCACTCGCACTCTACATATCAACTGTGGATTGTAATGCCGAATCCAAGTCTCAACAAAAACAGCCTGTTTGGCCAGTATAACTAATGGGCAAATATTTGAAACAGGTTATTTTTTTATGTACATTTCATATTACGTATGACTGATGATTTATTATACAATACTAGCGATGCGCCCCGGCTCCGCACGGTTGATTCCTGTATCAGACTGTATAAAATACACGCAAAAATGTTATCAAAATTGTTCGCGCCATTTTTCACATGGTTCACGGCAATTGATTTTTAATAGAAAACTAATAAAATTTTAATAAGTCACCATATAATTTCTCTACGCTTCAACATATAGCTAATATAATTTTGATTGTTACAGGTTTGCACCATTGGCGTTATAGCAACCTCTATGAATGTAGCCGTTCTCACAAGGAACGACATGGCCGCTGCCCCTATTAACAGACTCCTTAAATGGCTAGCCGTTGCAATCTACAAGTATTTGGTAAAACTTCTGTTTTATTTATATTGGGGGATAAGTCGCTCGCGTCCGTAGCCTTCGACCACCTAATCCTAGGTCCACCCTACACGTTTCCCCCGGGTGGTGCTAAAAGAGCGACAAAGCCGAAAGAACAGACTCGGCTACTCGCCGTGTGGTAGCGGCGTAAAATATGCCACACCCTAGTTTTCGCACCATGAGGCAAAAAGTAAAAGAAATGGCCCCGAGTTCCCGGCGCCCCTTTAATGGGGCAGGGGTGCGAAGAATCTCCGGGAGGAAAACCGACGACGAGGTTCGCCACCCGTCACGTTCTGTCTCCCAGAGAGGCGAAAATTGGATTGCAGAGGCCGTCTGGCTACGTTGAATGTGTGTGGGGCAATAAATGATAAAATGGATGAAGTATGCGATATGATGTATGATAAAGGAATAGATGTATTATGTGTAAATGAGACGAAAAGGAAGGGGAAGGATGTCACTGCACATGGCATGTATACCGCATACTGGTCTGGTGTAGACGAGATCGAGCGGGCATGCCAGGGAGTAAGTATCATCCTTTCAGAAAGAATGGCCCAATGTGTGAAAGAGTATGAATGTGTAAGCCCAAGACTGCTATGAATACGAATGAAAGTGGGCTTAAAGAAGTTGTTTGTGTTAGGGGTCTACGCCCCAGACATGTGTAAGCCCACTTATATCCAGGAGCAGTTTTGGGAAATGGTAAGGATGGTGTTAATGAAGTGTAAGGGAAATGAGAATATTATTATGCTACGAAATTTTAATGGAAGGGTTGGGGTGAGGAGGCTTGGTTATGAAAGGATATCGGGAACGTTTGGTGATGAAAGTATAAATGAGAATGGTGAAAGCCTCCTCACCGTATGTGTGGAAAGGAATCTTTTTGTGACGAACACTTTCTTTCGTCATAAGAAGATTCACATGTATACTTGGGAAAGAGGTGATGATAGAAGCATGATAGATTTCATAACTGTGGATGAAAGAATGAGGAGCGCTGTGGTGGATACAAGGGTTTACCGGGGGTCCAACGTAGGGACGGACCACTACCTGGTCTTATGCCGAATTAGGGGTTTATTCAGACGTTGGCGGCATAGGACATCTGTGTCTACCACTGCGTTACAGCGTATAAGAATTGAGAGGTTACAAAATGAAGATGTAAAAGACAAGTAC